>LOEQ01000011.1:209486-223129 GCA_001685075.1 Bramus lutescens
TCACTGGGAGTGGGCGTGGCTTGCCTCTTAAAGAGACAAAAACCATAACAGTCTGCAAGGATGCTTTTAGAGAGGGTGAACTGAGGAGTGAAGACCCATCGTGAGTGTGGGCAGCACCATCCCATGGGCTGAACCAGCAGACTGACTGAAAAGAGAATCAAGAGGAGTGTGTGCAGCATTAGTCTCTCTTTGCTCCCCGATACTCAGAGGGGAGCGAGCAGCCTTCCACCACCCCTTCCTTTCATGATGGACTGTATCCTCAAACCGTGAGCCCTCTTACCTCAAACTGTCTCCTTTCTGAGACAGTCTCTAGCTCAGGCTGGCTTCAAACTCTGTGCTAACCAAAGATGACCTTGAACTTCTGTTCCTCCTGCCTTCATCTCCTAGGAGTGGTGCTGGGAATCTAACTCAGAGCATCTGGCATGCTGAGCTACAATCCCAGTCCTGAAGTTGCTCCATATCAGAGACTTGGTTGCAGCAATGATAAAAGTAGTAAATAAAACAAGCCTAAATAAACCTTCCCAACAGCTACCTCCCATGTACCAGATACCATCAAGGCCTTTGATTGGGTTTGCTCCTCTGCATGCAGGGTCATGACGGTAGAACTCAAGAGCATAAAGTCGGCTCCTCTAGCTTCTATACTCAGTGCTCAGTGGCTGGATCCCTCTGTGGTGATTTAGTGGCTGAAGTAGGATGCAATATCTGCTCAAAGAGAACACAGCCTCCTCCTAGGACGATGCCACTCTCTGATTCTATCTTTACCTGAGCTTTCCCATCTGGCAAATTAAAGTGGAAAACAGCAAACTCTCTCCCCAGAGAGGCTGGGTGGTTATATGCATGTTTTGTATTATTTTGCTCTGAATAAGAGCGTATGTAAATGTGTTGCTGGAGGTTAAAATTACCCTTATTTTGTAACACTTGGCTGCTCCTACTGGGGTGAGTAGTTGAAAATTATAGGGAGGCTGGAGAGGATGTTAGCTGACTCAGAATCACTTCTCCCCTTTCTCTCTGCCCACTCTGTCGTTCTGTGTAGACCCAAGCTGCCACTGTTGAGTCCGTTTGCCATCGCTACTTTCTAGCTGGTCCCGGAGTGCAGTGACCAACATGGGTTAATCCTGGTATTGGCACAGACTCCATCAGGTGTCTGTGCAGGGGCAGATGTTCTTGCTGGAAAAGATTGAAAGTCTCCTGTAGTACCTGGAAGCCCGATCACACCTGGGCCTCAGCCAGATCACAAAAAGGTGTTTGGTCAACATGGGCATCTTACCGTCCTCAGCCGTCCAGTTCATGTTTGGAGTTTGGCATGGCTCCTCAGCTTCAGCTTCCCCATGGGCCCTGCTTTGTCGGGCCATCCCTCTCTTCAACTGCTTTTTTTCCTGGCATTTGAATCATCCCTTCCATGATGTGATAATATCTGCAAGTTGGGAAAATAAAAGTGGCATTTGTTTAGCCATAATTAATGAAATATTTATGTTGCATGAGGCTATGTGATAAAATCCTTAGGCTTAGAGTCCTTTTGCTTCTGATTACATTTGGGATTTTTTTTTCTATGACCAGACATTCTGACGCCAGCTCTTTTACACTGAGCAGATGTCGTGTAGTAAAAATGGGTGCCAGATGCTGCGAGCCGCAGAAGGGCGATTTGTTTAAGAGCTGGCTCTGACTTTTTGCATTCAATTACTCTGTAGAACGAACCTTACCGGAGCATTTAGGTAACTCAGCTAACTTCAGATATGCATTTTCATAATAGATTTTTGATCCAAAAGCATTGTAAGCAAGGA
Organism: Bramus lutescens; assembly: GCA_001685075.1. Classification (NCBI taxonomy): domain Eukaryota; kingdom Metazoa; phylum Chordata; class Mammalia; order Rodentia; family Cricetidae; genus Bramus; species Bramus lutescens. The sequence continues at coordinate 211,268 of LOEQ01000011.1, forward strand.
TCCTGCCCTGTAAAGGGTGTTTAAGGACTTCCTTGATTTCCGCCTAATACCTTGTTTTGTTTTGTTTTGAATGTGAGAAGAGAGCCGCAGAGCTCTTGGCAGGGATCCAGAAATGTAATTAACGCGGAGGGCCAACTTTTCAGGGGCCCTGAGGTATGCTTTCCCAAGCTCCTGGCAGGTGCAGTGACGGGTGGGCAGAAGGAAGCAAACAGGGTGAGGGAGGAGAGAGGCAGCGGCTGTGAGGCGTGAAGCAGAAAAAACAGCCAGCAGTTTGGTGGGTTCTCTGGTTCTCGTTTCAGGCCTTGGAGCTCCAGTGACAGAGGCCACCTCTTCTCCCTCGTCTCCCACCTCCTCCTCTGCAGAGGAAGATGCTGGCTCCCAGTCTTCCTCACTGCTAAAGGTAACAACATCACGTGGAACACCATACAATGCCTTGGCTGGCTAGGGCTTATTTCCCATCCAAGCTTCAGAGTCCATGTGGGCTCCAGCTGCAAGCATCCTCAGGAGGATAAAGCCACATTGCAACTGACAACCACCCTTCTTTTTATCTGGAACACCCCAAGATTTGTCTTCTTTTGAAAAATAAATAAATAAATAAATAAATAAAACACCAAACAAGAAAACCTCAGAGTCTCAAATGGGGGAAGGGAAAAAAGAAGACATACTGACTTGAAACCATTTGGTGAGTGCCATGCTTAAAGTGGGTTTGATATGCGGTCCAATAAGCAAACCCTTGAAAAACTTCAACAAGCAGATGTGTATTTCCCCAAGGGAAGCACAACTTCATTTAAGAAGCACTAGAGGCAGATTGCACAGAAAATGTTATGTTTATTCTCATCAGAGCTATGAAACGAACCATGCAGTTGAGCAGAGACACGAATACACCAAGGCACCTATTTTCGAAGGAACCCATATGCCACTGGGAAGACAACCGTCCCCTTTCTTAGTGGATATTAATGTCTAGAGAGCACTTACCGAATCTCTCATGCCAATGCAGAGAAAACACAGTGTGGCATGTCCACCCATGGTCTTCTCTTTTTATGCTCTGCTTCTGTTTATAGTTTTGGAACAGAGAAGAGCTATGAAGGAAGAAGAGAACCAAATTTACTCACACCCCACTTTCCCATATCTAGCAAGAGAGGCTTTGGCTTCAGTTCAAGTCACAAAGAGGGATTCCAACTCCCTAAGGCACACACACAGTGGAGGAGGGGAGAGGAATCTTTGTTTTTAAATTACGGGCTTCTTTAGTTACTTCAGTCCTCACCAGAAATGAATTGTTATGTAAATTATATTACATTGATTTCTGGGGGCTCCTTAATGCCCCTCATCCTCTCAAATGACCCTAAGTTAATTCTCCACTCAAATGAGACAGATCCCAGGCTCCATCTTCTTAACACTCATAGAGAAAGAATAGGTTAGCACAGGCGTGTGGAAGTAGCAAGACCATAATATCCCAAATAAACCTCACAAGCAGCTCCTTGCCATCTTGCTGGCCTAGCACACAGCTAGTGGTTACTTCAGAGTACCAGGTGGTGAAGCATACCCATGCTACCTCCTCCTAATGGGGTCCCACTTTTCCAGGAAGCCTTCAAGTGGGAAGGAAGGGCTTTGGCCTCTGGGTTCTCTGTTTCTTTAGGTGCATTCAGGTGTGTCCCCACCCAAGGGTCACAACAGAGCCTGCTCAGATGAACCTCTCACTGGAAGCTGGAGGCAGGATGCCTGAGGCAGGGAACTTGTGGCAGCTGAGCCTTGGTCCTTCCCTCCTCCTGCACTGGCTCTTCTCTTGGCCAGCCCTTAGCTTCTCTCCTCCACTTCTACACCAGCACCATTGCTGTGAACAGAATGGAGAGCCCATGTGTAAGAAGTGCTGAGCTTTGCTAGAGAGAGAGAGAGAAAGAGAGAATGTGTGTGTGTGTGTACATGCGTGCACGTGCATTGAGGATCAAACCCAAGACCTCACACATGCTCAGCAAGCACTCTGCCACTGAGCTACACTCTGAGCCCTGTGGGGAGGACTATGCTTCTGGAAGATTGCATGGCACTGTTGTGGTCTACCATTCTCCATATGTCCTCATTTGCTTTCTGTTGCTGTGATGAACATCATGACCAAAAACAACTAGGGGAAGAAAGGGTCTATTTCATCATATAGCTTACAGTGCATCACGAACGGAAATCAGGACAAGGGCTAAAGGCAGCAACCTGGAGGTAGGAACTGATGCAGAGGTTGTGGGGGAATGTGGCTTACTGTCTTGCTCTCCATAGCCTGATTAGCCTGGGTGGCACTACCCACAGTGAACCAGACCCTATCCCATATCAATCACCAGTCAAGAAGATGCCCTACAGACTTGCCTACAGGGCAGTGGATGGAGGCACTTCCTCAACTGAGGTCCCTTCTTCCCAGATGGCCCTGCTTGTGTCAAGCTGATAAGAAAAAAACCTAACCAGAATACAGAATTTGTATCCAATGGTCTCCATTTAAAGGAAGAGGACACTCCTATAGGCCCTACCACAGAGCAGGGGTCCTTGACTGTCTAGCACCTGGCAAAAGAATAGGCCTGTGGGTAATATCCATACTGAGGATGATTCACCTGCATCCATTACTAATTGTGTCAATTTGGGCAGGTTGTCTTTCTGACTTTTGTTGTCCATATTTGTGGAGACCTTCAATCTGAGACATAAAGGAGACATCATGAAGGAATTAGTTCATTGCCTGGCCCATGACACTCTGCAGATGCTAGGATTTACAACCTGACTCATGTGATGGGTGGTCCTGAAATGCTTGTGAAATAAACAAGCCAGGTCTCCAGGTGAGCTGAGAGATCATCTTAGGGCAAGAAGCACCTCACCCTTGTTCAGATTTTCTCCAAAGATCCTCACTGATTACTAGAGGGTCCCCATGCTAAAGCCAGAACCCAAGCAGTCTACCTGGGGGTCATCTCCAGGAACAATGATGGGACTGTGATGAGATGTAAAGGCCAAGGTTTCCTCCCGAAGGTCTTTAGGATTCTAAAAATTCTAGAACAACTTCCATCGCTGAGATGGAATACTTGGGAGGCAAAGGCAGGTGGATCTCTGTGAGTTCAAAGACAGTCTGGTCCATGTAGCAAGTTCCAGGCAAGTAAGGGCTATACCATGAGACCCTGTCTTAAAATAATAAAGATAATGGTGCTGCTGATGGTGCTGGTTATGATGAAGTTAAATCAAATTTTAAATTCAATTTTTTATTCACAGCTCAATTCCAATGCCACCTGTGGATAGTGGCATTCATATTTCACACAGTACAGATAGAAGCCATTGTCATCACTGTAGGAAGTTCTATTGGATGTCGTTCTTCTAGAAGGCCAGCGGTGGCTTGGACTCATGCAGGGAGAGGGCAATGATGAGATTTTGTTATCCCTTTTTCTTAGTTGTGGCTTTTTCTTCTCCATTGCTTTGTATAGGAGAAGATAGCCAGAAGAAGAAGGAAGCTGGAACAGCAGTTGGTTAAGCAAGAAGAATTGAAAAGACTCCATAAGGCTCAGGTCAGGAAGCAAACATGTGAAGGGTGTCCCCGGGGTATGGGTGGGAAATCCTTCAGGAGTCAATCTGTTCTTGGGGAGATGAGCCAGTGAAAGGCCTGCCTCCCTTCTGTGAGAACCAGACTGTGGCCATTCCTGAAGGTCCTGGCCCAATCCCCAGTAGGGCTCTGGAGTGAAGAGCTCAGGAGGTTGAACTATTCCCATCCCAGTCACCTTTCCGGCCTCAGGTTTGTGTCCTGCAAAGTGAGGCTGGCATGACCATCATCATAATCCCTTATTCCCACAAAGCAGCGACCTTGGTTGTGTCCTCAGTAAGGACAGAAGTCATCCATCAACTCCTTTACTGAGTCTCTGCTAAACTGGTAGCTACTGGGGTCTGATTCCATTTTAGGATTAGTTGAAAATGTAAGTACCTAGTACTTCCTAACCTGGTGATTTACTCCAAGCGTTTCTGCCCAAGCTGATCTGTCAGTCTCTGTCCTGGATGAACAAAATGGAGCAGACAGCATAAACACTGTCCCTCTCCAAGCCCAGTCTTGAAGAACAGTTGGACTTGAGTGTATACGGACTTAGAACAAGTATGCCTATTAATCCACGTAGCACTGTATTGCTTTCACCACTGTGTCCTTGATGTGCCCATGCAGTCTTGTGTACTCGTCAGCTTTCTGCTACAATAACAAAATGCCTGAGACGATTAACTTTAAAAGAGGAAAGCATTGTTTGGATTTATGGGGTCAGTCATACTAGTCCGTGGTCAGTTGGCCCTGTTGCTTTAGGCCTGTGGGGAGGGCCTATCTCTGCAGGGAGTATAGATAGTATAGATAGAGATGGAGGCAACTGTTGACTTCATGGCTCAAGAAGCATGGGCAGTGAGTGAGACCGGAAAGAGTTCTTCATATCCCCTTCAAGGGCACACTCACTCACGGTGACATGGCTTCTTTCTGTGAGGCCCTGCCTTCTAAAGGCTTCGCTGCCTGTGGTAGCACCTTGGCTGGGAAGTGGGCCTTTGGAGAATGAACATTGTGTTTACCTGCTCAGGCTTCCATAGCCGCAGACCACAGCCTGGGTGGCTCAAACAACACGTTTTTCTTTCCTGGAGACCGAAGAACTAAGATCAAGATGCATCAGGCTGGGAGTCTGCCAAGGGCTCTGCTCCTGGCTGAGAGACAGCACCTTCCTTCCCATTGCATCCTCATAGGATCTTTTTGAAGTGTGAGGAGAGGGGCCAGGGAGGGGGGATCTCAACCTATGAACTTAGGGACAATTCATTTTATTCCAGAACAACCTCATAGCTGCAAGCACACAACCATCAGTTACAAAGTCACCTAATGTTCTCCCTTCCTTAGCAAACTTGTGCCTTATCTGCAAGAAGAGTTGGGCTTTATCAAGATACAACCTCTTTCAAAGGCAGCAGAGAAGAGGGCATGAAATTGCAAGCAATTAGCAGCAGAATTCCCATTTAGTTTATGTTTCTTGCTTAAATATTCATAGCTGGGGCAAGAAGAGCCAGGTGGCAGCTCATGTCCCCATTTGAGTCTCTTGGTGCTGGGGATGCCTTGACCATTGCACCTATGATTCCGGGGGAGATTTAGAAGGATGGGTGTTTGGGGGAGAGAGAAGCAGACAGATGCGCCACCCGCCCTGATGGTTCATGGTTTCTTTACTGTTCCTGTGCAGCTGTGCGTAAGGACCGTCCTGCCTCCGGGTAACCCACTGCTTGAAAGCAAGGAAAGTTGGTGGTGATGAACAAAACTTACCAAAAAATGACTGCGCTCTATTTTCTTTCCTAAAGGAAAGCTGTTATTCCATGAGAGTAGCAGCTGGTCAGAAAAGTAAACATGCCCACCCAACCCATGTATAACCCCAAACTGAGCAAGTGCTTGGGAGTCCACGGAGTGTGAGCTGTGAACATCATGGGTTCAGCACCTGGTATTCCACCTTCAGAACTGTACAATAATAGATCCACAGGCACGTTTGTCATGGAGCGCCCGGGGCCACAACCAGCGATGCAAGGCCAGGGCAAGAGCCCTTTTGTAGCCAAGGTGGGGTACAGGCTGACCCAAAAATGAACCCTGATCCCCAGGAGCAGGCCCAGGTCTCCTTTTCATGAGGGGTCAGTGGCTCCCTCCTGCAAAACAGTCTCTGAGCAGCCCTAGCCTGTGCTGAGGAGACAGCCCTGGCCATTGAGCCCTTGGCCAAAGTCCAGGACCCATGAGGATCCCATGACCAGTCCAGGAGCCTCCCTCCCAGGACTCCAGTGTGGTGGGCCTTATCAGAGGGTGGTTTTGACTTCTTTGTGGATGTCATTTACACATGTACAGATGCTGTGCTCCACGGCTCATCCTAAAGACAGAAGCACTGAGGTCCGGAGCTGGGGAGCTCCACGGGCAATGGCAACACTGGTGGCAGCTAGTAGCAAGCTCGACCCCTCTTGTGCCCCCTCAGCTACAGAGCCTCACAGGACATGCACTCTTGGTCTTGCAGGCCATCCAGAGGCAGCTAGAGGAGGTGGAGGAGCGGCAGAGGATCTCGGAGATCCAGGGTGTGAGGCTGGAGAAGGTGCTGAGAGGAGAAGCAGGTACTGTCAGCAGGTCTGAGAGTGGCATTGGCCTTGCACAGTGGGCAGGACAAAAAGCACTCATCACCTGCAGGGGACAGGTCAATACAGACATATGGTGCTAAGTCCACTGCCTTATGTGTTTATTTTTAATTTATTTATTTTTATTTTATGTGTGTGTGTGTGTGTGTGTTTTGACTCCATCTATGTCTGTGCACCAGTGAGTGCAATGTCCTCAGAGGCCAGAAGAGGGCCTCAGATTCCCTGGATCTGGAATTACAGATGGGTGTGAGCTGCCACGTGAATGCTGGGAATGGAATCCTTGCCCCTGGAAGAGCAGAAGAGCAGTGTTCTTACCTGATGAGTCAGCTCTCTGGCCCCAGTTTAGCTAAAANAAAAAATTCTAGGTTTAGCGAAAGGTCTTATCTCAAAAAATAAAGTGGAAAGTGACAGAGGAAGAGACACACCATCAACTTCTGGCCTCCACATGCATGAGCACACAGGTGCACACACACACACACACACACACACACACACACGATTTCTCAAAAGAGCCTTAGGCCAGGCTTAGGGTGGAGCAGAAGCCCGAACACAATGTGTTCCTTTTCTTATTGGATCACACCGTGGATTTCCTTGTGCAGGGAATCTGCATAGGATCAGCTAGAGCAGACTCCTTTTGCTACAGTGATAACTGCTCCTGCTGCTTGAATGGAGTCACTGCCTGTCTTTCCACAGGCTCTTAGGAATTCTGGTGGAGTGGACTGCCCTTGCTTGGTGTGTTGTGTAATATTATTCCCAATCAAGAAGACTCTATTATTCAAATTTAGGACCCTCTGGGAATGAAAAGACTATACCAGCAAAGGGAATGTGTCTTACGTGTTGTCACTGACACGTTGCTGATCTGGGACACAATGGGATCCGTGACTTACAGATGTCACAGAGCCTGTGCTGGGCCAGGGAGGTAACTCAGCTGCTAAAGTGCTCGTGGTACAGGTATGAAAACCCGAGTTTGGTCCCTAGAGCTCACCAGATATTATTCATACTTGTAATCTCAGACCTTGGGAAATAGAGACAAACAGATTCCTGGGGAAATGCTGACTAGCCAGCCAAGCCTAACTGTCAATCTCCAGGTTCAAAATCCAAGGTAAACACACCTGAGGAAAGAGATCCTATGCTGACCTCTGGCCTGCACACACACACACACACACACTCACACACGCATGCACGCACATATGCACACATAAGCATGCATGCACTTGCACACACACACGTACACGCATGTACTTAACGCACACTCATACATGCAAGCATGCACACAAACACAAGCATGCATGCATGTATGTGCATACACACACATACACACACCCCTATCCCCTCACATACACATGAACTCTGTATTTAAATTTGCTTCCCTTCATGCAGAGTGAGCAGTGACTGGTTGTAACTCAGTAACTGGTGGGGTGCCTGTCCAGCGTGCTTCTTGAGGTCGTGGGTTTGACCCCTAGCACCACAAAGCAAAACATATTACCTGTATTGGCTGGGCATAGTCCTAGGAAAATCACTCACTCAACCTCTCAGATTCCTTAGCTGCAAACCCCACAGTAGTAGGTGATTTTGAGAATTCAAGGGCCATCTACCTACATCTCTCCTACATGGAGACAGTCAACAAACACTACCCATAGTCTACAAAACATTCCAGTCCACACAGATTCTTTAAAGGAACTACCTCTGTGATCTTTCCTGCCAGAAACAAATTCTAGACCCCAAATGTTTAAAGCTTGTTCTGCACCCCCAGTCTCCAACAGTAAGGAGGGAGACACTATTTTGAGCCATGCCTAAAGAAATGTGGCCGGCTGCTGGTGTTGTCAAAGATGAGTCAGGACAGCCAAAAGATGGTTCTGTTCATTCCCTTTCTGTTCTCTGTAAACTAATTACCCTGCTAGGTTTCTAGGCCTCTGATGTCCTTGTGAGGGTGACAGATGGAAGTCAGAGGGGGCTAGAAACAAAAGAGTCAAGACGCAGAGAGCATCCTCAGAGGAAACCAAAGGGAAGCTTCACAAGCCAGGCCATCAAAGCTAAGACACGTGCATTTGTGCGACGGCCATACTCCTCTGTGGCTCCATAGTCCATGAAGTCCCTTGAAGAGATTGCCCTGCTGCTAGTGAATGACCAATGCTTATTGGGTTAAGTTGTATTTGAGCTGGCCTCTGCTGCTCCCATTCAAGCGATTTAATGAGAATTATTTAATAGGTATTATTAGGATAATTAGACAATGATCACAGTTAGGCAATAATGTTGAGCTATCAAGGTTGTGAATAACCAAATTTAGAGGCAGGCCTGCAAACAAGGAGTGGGCTGAGACAGTTAGGCGAGGCTGCTCTGTAATGACTGGGACAGCCTGAAAGGCTCTTTTGTGCCTGGGAGTTATTCATTAGGCCCATTGAATTAGAGAAGTGTGCAGGGGTGTGGGGTGGAGGGTGCAGACCAAGGGCCCTGACGTCTGAGTGAAATGAGCTCTTCATTGTCCCGACAACAATTCTGGCTTTCTTTTCATTTTTTTCCCAACAGTCAGAAATGAGTTCTCCCCCACCCCAGCATGGGGTCCCCCCCAATTTGTTCAGGAAAAGGAAACAAAACTGAAGCAGAGAGTTAACCATCAACCCTAAAGGACAAACCAAGGATGTCTGTGACACATAGGATGTCTGTGCACGTGGTGGGTATCTTGGGCAAAGGCAGCAGAGAACCCCTGTGGTCTCCCTGTGTCTAAGTCACCAATGGAGCAAGATACTCAGTGACTGGACGGCCTGAGTCCCACCTCCTTGCATAAACAGCCAGATCTCCCTCGGTCAGATACCTGGGCTTGTCTAGTTGAGACATCAGACAATGCTAGGGTTATATCATGGTAAATGCCAGCTAGGATCGTGGTATGTCCTGACAAGACACTACCACACAGATTATGGTCGGGTGGAGTTCTGAGCTTTCTTCCCACATCTGGAGACAGGAGAAATCAAATGCAAAAGGAGAAAAGCTTCAAATGATGAAAGGTTTGTTCTCAGGGAAGATGGACAAGCCAGGCCCTTCCCTTATAGGCTCACTCACTCCAGCTGGCTGCCTGGAAGCCCACTTGGGGTTCTCTCCTGTGGTGGAGTCTCGCAGTTTCTCCTTCACAAGGATAGCAAATAGAATGCACATGCTGGAGGGTGCCAGCAGAGGGCAGCAGCACATACATGAAGAGTGGTTTAATGGCCTTTCCGCCCAGCCAGGGAAGAGATTGGCTGCTATCCTGTGGTTTTCATCTTGCTGAGGAACCCAAGGAATGATAATTTCCTGTCTCATGTGACAGTGGGGGATTCTGGACTGAGCATAGGGTTGAGCCGGGTGTTCTTGAATGAATCTTGACATCACCAGTGTTCTGCAGTTACTGCTCCGTCAAATTTTTCCATCTGTAAAATGGATAAGCTGATAGCCCTTCCTCCAAGGGATGGTGGAGATAGATGACAAAGGAAATGATAGGGGTGTGTGTGTGTGTGTGTGTGTGTGTGTGTGTCTCAGTCAGTAAAGTGCTTGCCACACTAACCTGAATTAGAGTTCAATCCCCACACCTTTGGTAAAAGACTAGGTAACGGCCGCCCAATCCCAGTGCTGGGGAGGTGGAGGTGAGAGGATCCTAGGGCTTGCTGCCCAGTCTTATCAGTGAGCCTCAAGTCCCAGTGAAAGACCCTGTCTTTTAAAAAAGAGGGAAAGTGGTTGAGGAAGATGCTTACGCCAACCTCTGACCTTCACAAATGCACACGCACAGTCATACAGAAAAAATGAGACCATTTTAGCGAAGCACTTGATAAATGGGCCTGTCACATCTTAGACCATCAAAGAGATGAATTCTTCTCTTTCCTTTTGAGTCCCCTCCTTCTACAGCCCAGTGACGAGGCCAATCTTCCCTTAGTGCAGGGCGTGTGTTTATCCATTTCATTCCTATTCACTTAGAATTCTCTTCTCCAGACAGAATCGAAGCTGCTTTCCACAGATGTGTATAGTCCATGAGTTTCACAAGCTTGCCCATATAAAAATCTTGGAGGAAGCCCGACTTAGTGACTCCTGCCTGTAATCCTCTCAGGTGGCTGAGGCAAGAGGATGAGACATTCAAGGCCAACCTGGGCTATGTGGTGAGCCTGTCTCATAAAGAAGGAGGAGGAAGAGAAGACAGAAAAAGAGGAGGAAAGTGATGTCAATGTAGACTTTGAAAATTTGTATTACTAATGTATAAATATCATGTGCGTGCATGGGCACACATGGCATAGCACACAGAGGGGGCAACTTGCAGGAACTGTTTCTCTCCTCTGCCATATGGATATTTAGGGTCAAACTCAGGCTGTCAGGCTTGGGGCAAGTGCCATCTCACCAACTGGCCAGTTGTATTTTTTTTAAAAAGGTGTGTGTGTGTGTGTGTGTGTGTGTGTGTATGCACACACCATGGAGGCCAAAAGGGGGTATTAGAGTCCCTGGAGCTGATGTTCCAGGCAGCTGTGAGTTGCTGGGTACCAAACCACAAGGGCTCTTACCCACTGAGTCAACTCTCCAGTCCCCGGTGTAGATTCTAATTGTCACTCTCAGCACCACAGCAACTAAGTAAAGACAGTTCAACAGAGAAGCAGAGCCTGTGGCATGGAGGGTGCCTGTCTGACAGCTGAGCATCATTAGGGGATGCGCTCCAGGGAGCGAATGGCCTTAGCATGCTCTCTCTAATGCTTTCTTCTCTGAATGGCAAAGCAGTGAGTCCAAGGTTAGCCCTTGCCAGCCAGTCCATGCGGCTGCTTTCTATGCTTCCACACAGCAGCAGAACAGGGGAGGAATGAATCTCTCCATGATTGTCTAGTGCAGATGGACCACAAAAGTGGAGTCAAAGGTGATGTCAACCCTGTATTTAAATATGATATTGTCAGTAAAGAACCGGACCCAGGGAGGGTCTCCAGGAGTCACTCTGACCTGAAGTGACTGAAGCAAGCAGTTTGACTGGCTTTCCCCAGATCTGTAGACGCCATTGCTGAAATTCAGTGTTTCCGGGGGGGAGGGTGGGGGAGGCAGCTTGAGATTCACTGCACAGTAAACAACAGGAGTAGCAGTGTGGTGGCACAAGAAGTCTGTCCCCAGGTCCCAGGATGTGACACAGTAGGTTCTGATTAGTGGGTCAAGCAGTCAGTGCAGTGTGGGGTTCTGAGCACAGTCCTCTTCTAGTGGAGTCACAGGAGAGGCCCAGGCTTAAGATGCATGCATAGGCCTTGTGCTCTGCACACTTGGCAAAGACACACGCAGGTATGTTCACAGTCCACAGAAGACGGCATCACTCTCAGATATCAAGAACCACCTATTACACGTCTGTTTCTGTTCCCAGCTTCACTGACTATCATGGGTGTGCCCAACTTACGGCCCACAGGCCGCATGAGCCCAAGGACAGCTAGGAGCACAGCCCAGCACAAATCATACACTTGCTTAAGAGGCCATGAGATTGCTTGGTCGGTCAGTTTGTAACTCACATGTGCAGTTCTCCTCCAGTGTGAGCTTTGTAAAGAGAACATCTGTCACAATGTCAAAAGGTTGGTCACTGATCTCTGCAGGCTGTATTGATAGACTAGAGGGCAACCCTCCTAAACTGATTGTTTAAAATAAAACAAGTGCTGGGCAGTGGTGGCTCATGCCTTTAATCCCAGCACTCAGAAGGCAAAAGCAGGCAGATCTTGTGAGTTCGAGGCCAGCCTGGTCTACAGAGTGAGTTCCAGGATAGCCAGGGTT
>LOEQ01000011.1:225030-237800 GCA_001685075.1 Bramus lutescens
GATCCGCTCATGGTGCGTATGTCCATTGTAGGGGCGGGGTATTAGTAAGGTGGTGGTGGTGATTTCAAGTTGTTAGAAGACAAAGGGTTTTTTTGGTTTGGGTTTGCTTTTTGCTACCTAGATTAGTTTTAAAGATGAATGAAAACTAACCCGTCTGAAGCTAGGCGTGGGAAGAATGGTTGAGGAATACTGCAAGGGGCCAGTTCCCTGAAGGGTTACTATGCACAAAGCACTGGGATGAACATTTCCCACGTATCATTTATTTCATTTAACATCCTCAACCAACACTGTCTGCAGTGCCCTTGTGGAAGATGGGGAAAACTAAGGCAGAGAGATAGGAGGTGACTTGACTATCACAGGCCTGATTGACCCAGAAGTCCTATTCTGTCCATTCTACTATACCTACAGTGAGAGGCAGTGCTTTCTAAACTGCACAGGCTCCACGAGGGCCAAATGGGATGGGGGCAGACAAACTATAGACAAATACTTTAGCGCACTGTTGTAAGTAAGAAAGCAAGATCCCCTGTATTTGATACTTTGGGAGGGCAGGTTCCCTGATATCTTCGTTGCTGTTCTGTTGCTGTGATAAAATATCTTGACAAAATACACTTAAGGGTTTCTATTTTCAGAGGAGTGGTGGGGAAGGCCTGACGGTGGCAAGGGAGTGCTGGCAGGGCAAGGAAGGCATGGTGGCAGGAGCAAGCCTGTCTGGTCACAGTGCCTCTGCATTTGAGAAGCAGAGTGAAGGAAAGTGGAGCCTTGCTAGAAAGCCTCAAGGCCTGCCCCCAGTGATCCACTTCCTCCAAGGAGGCTTGGCCTCCTAAAGGTTCTGCAACTTCTCAAAACAGCTAGGGTTCAACTATGTGAGCTTGTGAGGGACATTTTATGTTCAAACTATAACACCTGTAAACCTTTACAAGAAGCTGTATCTACAGATTCCCCAAAGAGACTTTGTCTACTAAAGAACAGAAGGCATATATATATATATATATAAATCAAACTGAACCAAAGCCAATAAAATCACCAATTAATCTACTGGTAAAGGAACATTAAGTGTCTCAGTACATCTTGTGATTGTTTCCACATGTGTTGGGGACGTCACTGTGACACATAGGGAAGTCCATGATGAGCAAGATTTTCAGAAGGACATATAAGATGGAAGCAAGGACATATCATACAGGACACAAATCTAGCTAGACCATGTGTATCCGTGTAGCAGAGCGACTGAATTTGAAAAGCAAAAGCTTCACTACAGACAGCAAAATAGTGCTTTAAAGCTGTTTCTTTTGGACTGGGGACAAGGAAGGGGAAGCCCAGAGCTGGTGGCAGATGGTGTCGTGTTAGACGGTAAGGAGAGACGGCATTTCCAACCCACAGCTTTTCTGTTTTCTCTATCAGGGAAAACGGTTCTTAATATAGAAACATTAAACAAACATCTAGAAGAAATTGACTCTGGATGGATGATAAAATGGAAGAGCTTTGAAAATAGTATTTTTAAAAGAATTTACTACTTTTAAATTGTGTGTATATATGTGTATCTGTGTTGTGTGTTGTATTGTGGTGTGTGTGTGTGGTGTATGTGTGTTGTGTGTGTCTTTGTGTCTATGTTGTGTATGCCTATGTGTCTGTGTATGTGTAGCGTGTGTTGTGTATGTCTGTGTATGTGTAGTGTGTATGTGTGTCTATGTGTCTGTGTATGTGTAGTATGTGTTGTGTGTGTCTGTGTGTGTGTATGTGTAGTGTGTGTTGTGTGTGTCTGTGGGGAGGGTACTCCACAGAAGTAGGGTTACTAGTACATACTACTTGCAGAAGGCAGGAGTTCCGTTCTCAGCACCCGCCTTAGGCGGTTCAAAACTGTTTATAGCTCCAACTACAGGGCATCCAGACTCCTGTCTTGACTCCAGCAGCATCCACACTCACATGTACTCACCCACTCAGAGACATTTAAAAAAAAATGTGTCAGTTGGGTAAAATAGTCAAGAGATTTCCCTGTAACAGAAAAAAAAAACAAACAAGCTGGTATTTAATTCATTTTAGTTAATTGGTTAATTGTTAGTTTTTTGAGACAGGGCCTTGCTCCATAGTCTAGACTGGCCTGGAACTTACTATGTAGCCCAGGTTGGCTTTGAATTTAAGGCAGTCTTCCTGCCTCAGCCTCTGGGATATCAGGTGTGCCCCTCCACACTCAGCTTAACAAGATGGTGTTTAATGAGATCTATGCAGAGTCTTGAAGTGGCTTAAGAAAAGGATTTACTACCTAAACAAAGCCTGGAGCACCGTTGCACCCTCACTGAAGCGGAAAGCCAGAGTTGTTCTGTGAGTGAAGATGAAGTTCCATGGCCAGAGCTGGTACAAATGATGTCTGTAAACCCAGATCACAGAAAATAGGTGCGAGAGTCTCTCCCACCTTCTCTATATTTCCAGAGGGTTTCTCTGTTGTGATTTGAGTCATTCTGATCACAAAGATTATCAGACACTACTGTTCAATAGATACACTGAACTCTCTCCAAATTTCTTGAGATAAGTAACAAAGACATCACTCTCGCCCTGACTTTGTATAAACCAAATGAACCAAACACTTTTTGAAATCTAGAATTAGAGGTTGGAGAAGGGGCTCGGTGGTTAAGAGTAGTGGCTGCTCTTGCAGAGGACCCAGGTTTGAGCCCCAGCACCCCATGACACTCACAACTGCCTGTAATATCAGTTCCTGGAGAAACTATTGTCTTCTTCTGACTTCCATGGGCACCAGGCATGCACATGGCGCACAGTTAAGCCTCTGTTTAATAAAGGGGCATATCTATGCTATAAATATATAGGAATACAAATTTATCTCCTGTGAGACTCAATTCTAACTGTAGTTTTTTTCATCATTTGGCTTTTCCTCGGGGGGAAAGAAAATCAAAATGCCAATCACCTGTCTGTGATCAAATGTGGTGTGAGCACCCCCGGCTTGGGAAAGGACAGCATACCACCTGGGTACTCTGTGTGAATTCAAGTTTCAGAAGGGTGATGGGGTGAGGAAAGGCAGGCAGCCAGGACTTCACGGACGCAGAAACATCCACTAATTTTAGGAACACAAAAGCAGGCAGAGATGAGTCCTTTGGAGTAGGAGTAGGACATTAGTCATCACAGGCATGTGACCTTGGAACTGAAGTAGTCAGGTCCTCTGCACCCAGGAGGACTCCCCCTGAGCAGGCAGGCGCAGGTGGGTTTCATTTGTGCTGCTCATGACCTTGAGGCGTCCACAGGGTGCCGGGAGCTGCTTCCTGCCGGGCCCGCTTGCCACAAACATGGCNAAAGTGGCTCGGAAGCAGTTTGATCATGGGACGAGAAATGCCAATCTAACCCATTTGCCGTTGATTCCTTAAGCAGATTCAGGGACACAGGATGAAGCCCAGCTTTTGCAGGAATGGTTTAAGCTGGTTCTGGAGAAGAATAAATTAATGCGCTATGAGTCAGAGCTACTGATCATGTAAGTAAGACAACACAGATAACAGTGAGTGCTAACAGCCTGGTAGCTGGGCGCGGGTGGCTCACCGTCCTTGGCTGGAGTCCCAGGGTTTTTCTTCTTCGTGCATACGGAACAGTGATTGAGGCAAATTGGTATTTTGTGTCTTGCATATCATACTGGCATTAGTGGAAAGAGTCTTTAGTGTCTGCTGTCTCTTCCGAGTTCAGTGGCTAAAATAGATTTCAGTAGCAGGTCAGGAGCAAGACGGCAGCTGGACCATCCCTGGCCCCCAGTCACACACCATCAGTGGGGATGCTGTCCTTGGCCTGTGTGTGAACCATGGGAAATCTGCCTGACCACTTCCTGGTGGCTTTAACAAAAGAAGGGCTGAACACTGGCTGTCTGGGATCTGTCTTCTTGGAGAAAGGGCTGTTGGCCTGGTCAGAGGATCAGAATGAAGACTTACGGTTCATCACCCAGTCCTGAAACAGACAAAGGATGCTGTACCTGCCAGCAGTCTGGAGAGGGAAAAAATGCCCTCGAGAGTAAACCACTAAGTTCCAGAGTTAGGCTGGGAGTTTTCGTTTATGCTGTTGGTTTCGTTTTCGCTCCAACCCTGAGTGGTCGTCTGGGGGGTTTTAGTGATGTGGTCCACTCTTTCCTGCCAGGTTCTGAACCAGGTGAGAAATAGGTAAGCCCTCCAAATATTACCTTTATTATTCATGGTGACTAATGACTGAGGCTGAGAACTCAGGCCGGCTCACTAACTAGTTTCTTAGGGCTCCTGACGAATTATGAGCAAGGAGATGGCTCACAGCAGCAGGAACATTTCCTTTAGTCTGGAAGCCAGAAGTCCACATGAAGGGGCCAAGGGAGCCACTTTCTCCCAGATCCTGGCACAGGGACTCCTTCCTTGCCTCTTCCACTTCTTGTGGCTCTAGGCGTTCTTTGGGGGTGGCTGTGTCGCACAGCCTTCTCTGTGTGTCTGTCTTCTTGTCTGTTTGAAAGTCTTCTCATTGGGCTGAGGGCTCACTGATAGAATCTAGAATGTTACCGTCTCAAGGTCCCTAACCAAGTCTGAAAGACCCCTTTTAAAGCAACATCAGATTCACTATGTCCAGGGCTTAGGATTTGGACTTGTCTTTCTTACTCAACCTTCTACACTAGCCAAATCTCAGAAATGGATATAGCTACCTCATGAAGAAAGGAAGGGGACCTACTTGATTCTTAGGGAAAAGGTTTTATCCTAGACCCTTGGGTCTCGAGGGCGATGAGGGGTGATATCCCCAGAGACTATTTAGCAAAGGCCAGAGAGATGTGCTTGGTTGTCACACTTGGGGCTGTGACCGAAGGCTACTGAATACAGTCCAAGGATGCTACTAAACTTTCTTCCTGTAGTTCACAGGGCAGCTCCTCCTGCCACCTACATGAAGTCAGCAGCAGCCTAAGCCAGCAGCACTATGAAATCTTACCAAAGTACGTAGCAAAGCCTAGGGTGCCTGAGAACACATGCTTGCCAAAGATAGACTGAGCCTGGGAGAGAAGAAGTGAGGTGAACATGCCTCACCTATTTCTCTAAAATCTACCTGAGAGTGGGGGTAGGAGGAGCTGGAGGAGAGGGCCAGGAGTTAGTCATTGCTCACCATCCCCATGGAAGAGAGTGCCAGGCATAGGGAAAAGGAGCTCCTCTCTAGCAATCATTTGCTTCTGGACTAATTTTTTAGCTGGAGTATCTGTTCATATCTGCCTCATAGGCAGCCATACTGTCTGCATTGGAGTTCGGTCTGATTTATACTCCTTCCAACAGAAATTTATCAAGAACATCTTCTCTGTACTGGGAACTCAGCTGGTTTCTATAAAAATAGGCTGTAGCCAGGCACGGTGGTGCAAGCCTAGACCCTCAGCCCTTTGGAGGTTGGGGACAGGCAGGGCAGAGAAGTGAACACATGACAGGAAGAGTTCCATGAAGGATACCAGAGTCTGTCTTGGGGAGGAGAGAGGCAAACTGGGGCTGCAGCCAAGCCATCAGATTCACCAGAGAGAGCTCTGGCCAAGGACTTTCTCCTCTGTAAGAGGTCAAAGAGGACAACCGGGGTGTGTGCATTGGACAGAGGCTTGTTTGAAGGGTAAGGTTTGGTTGGAGGAAGACCTGTATGAGCAAGGAAAGATGTCTTAGATTGGCATGTCAGGTCAGACCCCTCAGGAAACAAAGTTAAAGCAGAATGAGTGATACGTGAGATTCCTTGAGGAGGACTCCTGTGAAGAATAAAGAGGAAGGAGACAGGGCAGTGGGAGAGTCTTGGACCTTACTGCAGTTCTGATTTCTTGTAAAAATAGAGGGAGGGNGAGGGAGGGAGACTTGGGCAGGTGGAGTTCCACTTGTGAATAGCTCTGAGACCCAGCCAAGGCAGAGGAGCATCAGAATAGAGAGCCTATCAGAGAGCTCCATGTTTGGAAGGACTTGCCAGTTCTCACACCGCTGTGATGCTTAGCTGTTGGCTGGGAGTCACCCAGGAATAACAGGACTTCAATGAGACATTGAAGCTGATTCTATAGCAGCTTCCTTGTCGCTAAGCTTCTCCCGGAGAGTTTCCCCTGAGATCTGAGCTACCACCACCTCCGAGCTCCTGCAGAGGACCCAGATGTCAGTAATAAGACAGGACTTTAGCTGAAGCAGCTTTAGAAAGAAAAGTAGTAGCAGGTCTGGGGATGTAGCTCAGCTGGTAGGATGCTTGTCTAGCATTCAGAAAGCCCTGGGTTCAAATCCCAGCACCACCGGGTTAATGGCACACATCTGTAATACCAACATTGTATGTAGATCAGCAGAGGGGGTGGCAGGAAGTGCAGAAGTTCAAGGTGACATAGCAAGTCTGAGGCCAGCCTGCACTACAGGAAACCCCATTTCAAAAACAAAGGAGCAAAATAAATACGGAAACTAATAGCAACAACACTGTCACAGGTACACATGCAACCACAGGTCAGGTCTGGAAGAGCAAGTCCCAAGAGGAGGAATGGAGGGACCCATTCCCAACAGTCTCTCTGTGGCCTGGGAACAGTGGCCCTAAGCCCTTCTCCTGTTTCACCTTCCGGGTCTGTAAGGGTGTATTGCTGTGGAGCCCCTCAACATGTGGGGGCCATTCAGTGCTTCTCCCCTTTACAATCTTTTCTTAAGGATCATGTGACTCTAAATACCACCTCTTGACATCACCACAGCTGTCTAGGTCTTCATTCCTCTGCTGAGCTCCGGAGTGGCATTTGGGAGTCCCCCAAACGATACGTGGGCCAGCATCTGGGGAGCTACAAGGGAGGAGTGCCTGAGACATCACCAGGCTCTGAAAAGTCTAGCTGACTTTTCAAAGAGGACTCAGCTCTGCTCCCTGCTCTGCTGGTCCCCCAGAGCAAACCGCAAGGAACAGTTTGGTGGCCTTCAACATTACCCCCTCCAGCTGTCTCATCTTCTCTCAGATCCAGCGATCTCAGTCATCTTTCTAGGCACCTCTAGTGGTCCCAGCAGTAGCAACACCTTCTGTTTAGAGATATTAGAATAGTCCAGTTTTAATGAGAGAAAGCCTGTGCTGGCCACTGCTTGTGGCTACCTCCATTGATGTTCCCACAAACTCCCTATTAATGGTGGGGACATTTTCTTGTCCTCAGGGCCCAGGAGCTAGAACTAGAAGATCACCAAAGGAGACTGGAGCAGAAGCTACGACAGAAGATGCTCAAGGATGGTGAGTGTGGCACAGGTGTGGGGCCCCTGCTGAAGACACGCCCACCCTGCGACCTTAAAGCAAAGCACGCTATAGATAGGAGTGGAGAGGCCATCCCGCCTTGTGCCTTGTGCAGCCACCAGTCTGAGAGCCAGAGCACAAAGCCAGCCTGTTCCTTGTCCACCTCTGAAGCCCAGCAGGTCTCTGGCTGGTGTCATTCACTTGTGAGAGCCACATTTCCGTCATTCCATGTGTTGATAAAAATAAAGCAACTTATTTTAATTTTTAAATGTATGTTTGTTAAGGTGGAGTCTTGTGGTGTAGCCCAAGCTGACCTTGAACACCCAGGCTTCCTGCCTCTGTATATTCATTACTTTTCTCATGGCTATGACCAAATACCTGAAGAGGTTTGTTTTGTCTCACAATTTGAGGGGGCACTGTCCATAGTGTCTGGAAAGTATGGCCACTGGTGGGTCTGTGGTGGGAGGAGCTTGCAGCACCTGTCTGCTCTTAGTTAAGTAAGAAGCAGAGATAGGATAGAAAGCAGAGCAAGACTATAACCCCCCCACACACAATGACCCAGTTCCTCCAGTGAGGTCACACCTCCCAAAAGATTAGAAAACCTTCCAAAGCAATGCCACCAGGTAAGAACCAAGTGTTGAAACACATGAGCCAGTGGAGGAGATTTTCCTACTAAAACCATACCACCCAGCCTCTTACCTGCTGGGGTCCCTGGCATGTACCACCATGCCTGGCAAGCACAATGGTATCCATATATTTACTTAGGCTTGGCAGATGGCAAAGACCAGCCTCTTCCCACTGGGGGTTTGTGATCTCAGTGGGAGAATGGTAGCCAGATCGGTCATCACAGTACATGAGGACCGTAGAATTTGTCGGGGGGCCCCAGAGAAGCCAGGCCTGGGAATAAGAATACTCCCCGCTGGCCTGGGCTGGGACTGTAACAGGGCATTGTGCATGAGACAATTGTCCCACCAGTTCTTAGGAATTCACTGACTCCAGCCTTAAGAGCAGTCTTTATGAGGTGTGCCTGTGGGTTTGTGAGCCCACTCTATGATGACTCCCTTACACTGACATCTTACAGGTCTTCTAGATCTCACAGAACTAGCATTGTCCCAGCCTTACTGAGCTGCCTGGTACTGGGAAAGCGCACTACATATTAGCCACCATTAGTTTTGGTTAAGTATTTCATCCACGTTTTAGGATTTGAAAAACTGAGTCACAGTGAACAGAAATAATCTCTTAAGGTGAGAGCAGCTGGGCTCCAATTTAGCAGGAGACCACAAACTCATCTCCCACTCATGGAAGTGATTTATAGGTGTTTCCCTCCCCCTCAAATTCAAGCTCTCCCTCTGTAACTGAAGCTGGCCTTAAATTGCAGCCTTCCTCAGCCTCCCAAGTGCTGGGGTTACAGGCAAGCACCAGCTCAGACTGTATTTCTTTTTGTAAAACTACACTTTTATTTATCTGTGTGTGGGGGTGGGGGGAACACATACCCCCACACACAGCACATATGTGGAGGTCAGAGGGCAGTTTGTGGAAGCTGGTTCTCTCCTTCCGCTGTATGGGTCCTAGGAATTGAGTTCAGGTCATTAGACTTGATAGCAAGCACCTTTATCTGCTGAGCCATTTCTGTTTCTAAGAAACCCTATAGGGCGGCACTGTATAGCACTATTAAGAAAGGTGTACAAGGCAGTCATAATGGTGCATACCTGTAATCCCAGCAGCAAAGAACAAGAGGGACCCTACCCAGAACAATGTGGAACCCAAGAACCAACTCCTGAAAGTTGTCCTTAGACCTCCACACACATGCCATAGTGGTGCCTGCCTCTAATCCCTGTACTTTGGAGGTAGAGGCAGGAGAATCAGGAGTTCAAGACCAATCTCAGCTACATAAAAGTTTGAGACCAGCCAACACACACACACACACACACACACACACACGTAATGCAGGCAGTTTGATTTGATGTGGTTTAGGAAAGCAGCCTTTTCCTGTTTGGTGTCTTCCTTGGAGGGGAAGGAGGGTTAAGGCTTTACAGAGTGTGGCTGCATTAAGTTCTCTTTCTCTCAAGTGCCCCTTCCCTACTACACACTCATATACACAAACATGCACATGCAAACATATGCATGAACACACATGCACAAACACACGTGCACACCATGTGTGCACACACAGGCACATGAACATGAACATACACATACATGCACATATGTGAAATTCAAGCTGACTATGGCACAAAGCATCCATGTTTCTCCTCTGTGGCTTTAAGGGCAGTTCCTTGGTGTTAAATTCACTTCCTTGTATAGGATATAACAAGCCCAGAACAATTGTGAACTCCCACGCTAAGAATTCTCCTGGCCCCAATCTTACCCGAGGGCTGATTTTTCTTCTTTTCTTTAGAGGGCCAGAAAGATGAGAATGATCAAAAGGAGGAGCAAGAAGTATTCAAGCAGATGATTCAGGTGATTGAGCAAAGAAACAAGCTTGTGGATTCTCTGGAGGAACAGCGTGTCAAGGAAAGAACCCAAGACCAACATTTTGAAAACTTCGTTCTCTCCAGAGGCTGTCAACTCAGCAGGACTTAGGTGCCCCTCCCCCACTGAAGCCAGAGAACCAAGAGCAGCACCCTTTCTCACCTAGGCACTGAATTTAGGCCTCACCTCTTAGAAAGGAATAAAGGAAATTAAACGCCTCTCATATGAGTTCATATCTGTAATTTCTGCTGAAGAAAGCTGAGGCAGGAGGATTCCTGTGAGTTCCAGGCTAGCCTGCGTTATACAGGGAGGTCCTGTCTCAAAAAACAAGCATCTTTTTATAGGTCTTATAGCTGTTTTGGCTTCCCAAGGTTTTTTCCAAGTCTTTAATGACCAAGTGATGCACACAAGCCAGTCCTGAGAGTGGAGGTGATCTTGGCAGATGGCCAGCATTGTTTGCTTCCTGGAAAGTCACAGAGGCTTGACCTCCCCACTGCTGTTGTCATTGTCCTTTATAATTCATTGAGTTACATGTTTTAAGACTTTTAAGAAATGCCTTTCATTAATACGCCCATATTTGTCTTTTTCGCACAGCTGACCAGTTTCCAAATGTCAGGACACAGCAGCGGCAGTTTAAAGATTAGTGTAATATTTAAATTGTGTTTCCAGAGAAAGCAGAGAAACCCTGAGATTACTTATTAAATAAGCCAATAACTCATATAGCAGGTGTTAATTCAATCCAGGGTGAATTTAATTTACCAGGTATATTTATAAGCCTTAATATAATATACATAAGCAATGAGAGTTGAACAAAACATTTGAGCCTTAATTTAATTTTTTTTGACAATGGAAAAAGGAAATAAAACTTTAAGTCCATGCCAGAAAGATCCTTGGTTTTCACCAAATCCGCTACCATAAGAAGCCTGTTGTTCCCAAAATGCTCTACTTCTAGCCCTGGATCATCATAAGTACTTCTAGGAAATGGATGGTTTTAAAGTGCTTTCTGAGGGAGCTTTGGTGATGGCAGAAAGGGAAGCTTTCGTTTGTTGGCAAAACACAGGTGAGCTGGCATTGCTACTGGAAAACACACTGTGGTCCCAGGGCACCCAGTTTTACCATGGTCATGTGTGGTCATATTAAGTGCATAACCTCTTTGAAGCAAAAAAAAAAGAAGCAAAACTTCTGACTTCTAGGTAGAATTGAAGGCAGTGTCCCCTTTTATCTAACTCCAAATTGAGTCAGGAGCGTGTGTATGTGTGCGTGCATGTGTGTGTGTGCGTGGCATGCGTATGTGCATGCATATGTGTGTGTGTGTGTTTCTGTGTGAGACATTTTAAATCTGCAAAAAAAAAAATGTTTGCGGATCGAGTGGCCGTTACCGAGCTTCTGGGCTTCCTTGCTTATTTGGACAGTGAGGACAGGGAGGAGAGAAGACAAGATTTAGAATGGTGGTGTGTTTGTCATAGAAGAGTGGATTGTTCTCTTTTGATGGAATTCTTAAAAGATTTAGCTGCTAGTGATGAGAGAGACTAAAGGACTCTTCAGTGTGTACCTGGCCACTCATATCCATGAGTATTTAAATGTTTCACCAGACTCGGGTGCTTTGTAGCTGTTGACTGTAACTGGTGACCAGATTTTTCTCAATCTAAGCTGACTTATTAATTACTTCCATCTGAGATGTTGTCTGTGTGGTCCAACCTGGTTGGGGGTAAGCCAGATCTAGATGCATATAGTTGGCCCCAGTCAGCCAGTGTTTTGGGAAGTAATTAAGTACAACCCTCTATGGCACCCTAAAGTTCAACAGTTGTCTTTACTTCCTTCTCTTTCTTTTTTATTTTTATTTTTATTTTCTAGAATCAAGTCTTCTAATAGGTTCAATTCTAATACTAGGGAAGTAGAGGCCTTTTCCTATCTACCTACTAACCTACAAACACTGCCATTTCTGGCTCTTTATGTGTTTGCATACTTAGTGGACATGGGTCACATGGTTGCCCATCCTTCAGATTCTCCTAGGTTACCATTTGGAGAGGCCTTTCAAAACAAAGATATTACCATATAAACAGCATAAGGCCTAGATGTTTGAGGCAGTGATTTGCAAAGTAATAAAGATGTATAAAGAACACCAAAATAATATTTTCAGCCAGGCATAGTGATACATTCCTTTAATCCCAGCACTCAAGAGGCAGAGGCAGGTGGATTGCTTGGAGTTTCAAGACAGCCTGATTTACATAATGAATTCCATGTCAGCCAAGGTTGCATAGACAGACTTTGTCTCAAAAATTATTTTTTCAGCCCCCAGGCATTGAGAAAAATATTGGATACACAGGAATGAGCTCATTTTGAGAAAGAGATGTTTAACTCCAGTTTTTATTTTTCCAGTTAGTTGAAAGCACACTGTATGATGTCTGCGTGTATTTAACAGAGGATATGAGTTTGTGGTGCCTAGGGTGTCATTGGGAAAAAGAATTGGCACGTGTTTTAACTAGTTATATTAAAAAGGAATTCTCCCAAAATGGCCAGGAGAGATGGCGACCTTGGTCCTACCGTTGGGTTATTAAGCTGTGGCTGCTGGGTTACTTAAAAGGGTTTGATTTCTTCCAACAGAGAATGTTCTAGACCCTTAAAATGTGCAAGGCACATCTTGAAGACAGTTTCTTTGTGCAATAGAGCAGGTTTGTGAAAGGATTCTGAACTGCTCCACAGAAGAGCCCCAGGGTAGAAAGTCAAGAAGGAACTGGCGTCAAGCTCCAGCCTGGGGTCATATTTCACAGTCAGCCTCCATGGCATCGAAATCAAGCCAGACAGGTTTTCATCGTCACAAGCTCATAATTTTACCGCACTGGATCAAGAATTGTTAAGTGTGGTCTCTCCAACCGTCCATCTATTGATCTACTTATTCAACATTCTCTGAGTGTTGGTGGGGTGTTGGGTGCCAGGTTACAGAAAAGGGGGTTGCCCTCCTCCACCTCCAAAGAGATACACAGGTCGGGAACTCACTGCCATCCCCAAAGAAAAGCATTAAAAAAAAAAAAGAAGGAAGGAAGAAAGGACAGAAGAAAGGAAGGAAAGAGAGAAGGAAGGAAGGAAGGAAGGAAGGAAGGAAAGAAAGAAAGAAAGAA
>LOEQ01000011.1:242549-253718 GCA_001685075.1 Bramus lutescens
ACAGCAGCCACACTGTAAACTTTGCACCTAGGACGGACAAGGGCTTCCCATAGCTGCATAAAGTTCCTTTCTGTTAGCCTTTCCTAGTCTATAAACACTATCACTTCCCCAGACCCAGAAGCCACGTGCCATTAGGCAGAAATGCAAACAAATGGCTGGGAAGAGTGGGCTGGACTATTCGGTGCGAGTCCCAAGGCCCTCTCCCCCTCCCACGAGCAATGACAACAGTTCACAGGCCCAGCTGTGATGGGTTCTTGACAGGAAGCACTGCTGACCTGAGGAAGACGACATCTGCTTTGCATGGAGGACCTTGTCCTACCACACGTGCTCACAGACACGTGCACTTACACAATCGTAAACACATATTCACACACACACAAGCTCAGCTGTTGCTGCTTTTCCTAGCCATGTTCTCTAGTCTTCAGCTACTGATTTTAGAGATTTGCCTCTCTAGCTGGTCGTCAGCTATTATACTCAGGGAAAGAAATCCCTCAGTATGTCTAAAGTCCACTGTGAGACTCCAGAAGGACATAGCTAAGTGCGTCATCTGTTTCAGGAACCTGGAGCTCACCCCTCCCCCAAAGCCCATCTGTGTAACCCTCAGAGACATCCCACCTATGGCTGGATGTGGAGCTGCACACCTTTAATCCCAGCACTCGAGAGGCAGAGGCAGACGGATCTCTGTGAGTTGACGTCTAGCCGGGTCTGCACAATGAGTTCTAGGTTAGTCAGGGATGCTCAGTGAGACCCTGTCTGGGGAAGCAAAACAAATTCATCCTACCCTCAGCCTCCTACGTTCCCAACCGTGCTTGAGGCCTCCCGTCCTCCGTTTGCACGCTCTACATGTTCCCCGGCAGGCTGCCTTTCCAAACCACCACCACAACCTGGAGCAAGGCGTTTTTAATAATTGTTTTTATTGGGCTATACATTGTTCTCTGCTCCCATCCCTTCCTCCCCCTCCCCTTCTCCCCTCTCCCATGACCCCCATGCTCCCAATTTATTCAGGAGATCTTGTCTTTTTCTCCTTCCTATGTAGACCCATGTATGTCTCTCTTAGAGTCCTCTTTGTTGTCTAGATTCTCTGGGGTTGTGGACTGTAGGCTAGATTTTCTTTATTTCTAAAAGCCATTTATGAGTGAGTATACATATTTTATTTTTCTTTCTGGGTCTGGGTTACCTCACTCAATATGATTTTTTTCTAGATTCATCCATTTGCCTGCAAATTTCAAGATGTCATTATTTTTTCTACTTTGTTGTACTCCATTGTGTATATGTGCCACATTTTCTTTATCCATTCTTCAGTTGAAGGGCATCTACATTGTTTCCAGGTTCTGGCTATTATGAATAATTCTGCTACGAACATAGTTAAGCCCAAGTCCTTGTATGATTGAGCATTCTTTAAATATATACCCAAGAGTGGTATTGCTGGATCTTGAGGTAGGTTGTTTCCTAATTTCCTGAAAAATTGCCATACTGATTTCCAAAGCAGCTGTACAAGTTTGCACTCCCACCAGCAATGGAGAGTGCTCACAGTGGAGGAACACAGCAAGGCTTTTATAACCACTCCCCAAACTCCAGAATATGCCTGTATTCAGATGTCTTTTCTCAAAAGGACATTGGTCTTCCTGAACTAGTACCATTATTCTTCAGAGAACATGCCAGAAGAACGGCCTTCAAGGCCCCTGCTAAGACCCCAGAGTCCCTAAGAAGGATATGTAGATGACACCTCACTTAAGAACTGTGCCCCTCCCCTCCCTCTTCAGTTTTTCCTATCACACACAGGGCCTTCATCCTGAAAGCACAGCTCCCTATCAGTGACCAAAGAGCTTCCCAAAAGGCTCTGGCAGGCTCTTCCGGTCCCTTCCCATGTACACCACTGTGGTCAACAACTTCTGATTACAGATCAGCACCCCGGAGTCCTTGTAATATGCTCATCCCAGGTTACAGTCACGTGACTCTTAGATGTGTGTTAGCTTCCTGAGACTACTAATAAAAAGGACCAAGAACTGGGTGGTTTAGAGCAATAGAGATCAACTTCCCTTGGGTGTAGACCCTGGAAGTCCAAAAGCCTGGTGTCTGTTGAGCCAGGGACCCTCAAGATTCTAAGTCAGGATACTTCTGTGTCTCTGCCAAGCGCTCCTTGGCTTTGTGACCACCTTTTTTCCAATCATGCCCCTCCTCCTGGGCTTGCCTGTGGCCAGATGTTCCTTGTCTCATAAAGACATCGCCCTTCTTGGATTGCCTGGCCACCATACTTCAGGGACATGCTCACTGGCAGAATGGCCTTCAAAGATCATCACGAGTACTTTAGAGTCCATAAAGGGTCTGAGGTCATTCTAACTGTCTTTAATAATTCTTTTTCCAAGTAGGGTCCCACTGTGAGGGGACACTATTCAATCAGTAACATTCACTTGTAGAGAAACCTTTCAAGTTTTACCTGTTTTAAGATGGCTAGGTAGCCTTCCTACTGAGCTTTGAAGAAATATGATCTTTTTAAAAGGAACATGGAGAAATACAAGGGAAACTCTGTGAGAGTACAGTTGACAGCTATGTGACAAGTAAAGATTACACACACCATTTCTGAAATCTGTCTGAACCGAGCTCCGAGACACCAATTCACACTCCATTATCTATCGCCACCGTGGTTGCTTTTCCAGTGTCTTCCCGGTGGTCATGCTGCATGAGCCTCCTTTTGCCAAACTCCAATGTCAAGTGGATTCTTTTACGTCTTCACAGGTGTGGCTGGA
This sequence comes from Bramus lutescens, assembly GCA_001685075.1. NCBI lineage: Eukaryota > Metazoa > Chordata > Mammalia > Rodentia > Cricetidae > Bramus > Bramus lutescens. Next base: position 245,297 of record LOEQ01000011.1, read on the forward strand.
CCTGAAGACATTCAAAACTGTTTATTCACCTCCCGGTAGAAAGGTGTCTTCTTTTGTATGTTTTAATTTGATTGATATGTTTTAAGCCCTACAAAGACTTTTTGTAATTTTATGTAGTTATTGTGCTTTTGACCCTGTTTGTAGCTTACTCTTTTATTATTTATTTACTTACTACATTTTAAAATTTAATTAATATGGGGGGTTTCTTGGGTACAAGTGTCATGATGCATATGTGGAGAGCAAAGGACCTACCTTCTCCTTTGTGGAGGCCAGGGATTGAACTTAGGTCATCAGGTTTGGCAGCCAAGTGCCTTTACCCCCTGAGCCATCTTCTCCCACCTTTATTCTTTGGAAGCAGGGTCTTGTTATATCTCTTGCTGTGTAACTCAGGCCAGCCTCAAACCTTTGGTGAACTCCTGCTCTGCCTCCTGAGTGTTGAAACTACAGGGAAGTGTCTCCACATGGGGCTTGCTATTTTCGTGTGTGTGTGCGTGTGTGTGTTGTTCATGAATGTGAGATTTTGGATATGTATATCTACTATCATTCTCCACCAAACAGCCTTAAGACAGAATTTCCTGATGAACTGGAAATTTGCTGCCTAGGCTCGCTGGTCAGCAAGCTCTCCATATCTTCCTAGCTCGGCTCCTTCAATATACAGTCATTCCCTGCCTTTTATGTAGGTGCTAGAGATTTGAACTCCGGTCCTCATACTTGCATAGCAAACGTTCTTAGTCACTGAGCCATCTGCCTAGAGCTTCTTTAAAAATATTTTTGGTTTTAAATTTCTTCTTTGAGGATTCCATATGCGAATACAATGTACTTTGATCATGCCTACTCAGCAGCCACACTCAACCCCTTCCAGAGAGCTCCTCACAACTTCGTATCCTCACTTTGTAACCCAGAGTCAAGTTATGAGTTTTGCCTGTAGCTCACAGGTGTGGGGACATCCAACAGGGCATGGGCCATGCATGAACCACCTTGTGAGACACAGGTGGGTGTTTAGTTGTTGAGGGAAGAGGACAAGACTGGACAGGGGCATGGCTGGGAAAGACGCAAGGTTAGCAAGGAATGTGGGTGCCCCAAGAAAAGCCTAGTAACAGTTTAGCGGATCTCTGAATGGTATGGGCACTCAGAGAGCTGAAGAAGAGGCCTGCAAAGCACAAAGTACCATGACTTAATTTAAAAAGTTAGTCAAGCTAACAAGAAGGCTTTGTGGGTGAGAGCACTTGCAGCTTATGCATGGGGACCTGAGTTCAAATTCTCAGCGCCCACATAAAAAATCTGGGTATATGGGGCAGGAAAGAAGGCTCAGCAGTTAAGAGCACTGGCTGCCCTTCCAGAGGACGTTCGTTTGGCTTCCAGCACCCACATGGCAGCTCACAACTGTCTGTAACTCTAGTTCCGGGGGACCCAATGGCCTCTTCTGAACTCCGAGATGTTCACCTAGCGTACATCCATACATCCGGGGAAAGCACCAGACACATTATCTTTTTTAAAGCTGAGTATGGTCATGTGATTCTGGCACTGTGAGGGCAGGCAAAAACAGGAGGACTGTGTGGTCTGCTAGCCACCACAACAAAGCTCCAGTTCCAGTCAGAGACTATCTTAAAGAGAACACAGTTGAGTGACAAAGCAGGGGACCTCTGCTGGTAGTGGTGGAAATGGACTATTTACTTCCAATTGCCCATTCACCCACCATCTTAGATCCTTAGCCAAAGTTACATACACACACACACACACACACACAGTGTGTGTGTGTATGTGTGTGTGTGTGACACACACACACATACACACACACACAGAGTGAGAATCTTATCAGCAGCCATATCTTATCCTCCCACTCCACAGAGACTGCCAAGGGAAGAGCCCTCTTGTCAGCTTTGCCGCCTGTGCCGCTGGTTGATGGCATGTTCCTGGAGGCAGCGCTCAACCGCCAAGATTGACCTTCCTTTTAGCTGTGCTCAGTGGCTTCCAAAGTACATAGAAGACCATAAAATTTTCCAAGAGGCTGTTTATAGATAAGTGCATACATGGGAAACAAAGATCTCCATGAAGAGCTTGAGGATGCTATGTTTAGGGCATCGTCAGTGCACACACAAAGTTATCAGCAATCTGTTACAGACCTACAGAATGTTAGAGTTAGAAGTAGCCTGAAATGCCCAACACCAACACACGGACTACTTACATTAACATCACCTGAAGTGTTGTTTTAACAATCCCTACCTTTTGGTTTCACTTTGAATTAAATGATTCAGAATCTCTGGAAACGGTGTTGGTTAATACCCATTTAAAAAAAAAACACTTTAGGAGATTGCAGTGCCCCATCAGAAATAAGAATTGCTATTTGCTATTCTATACCAACCACCTCATTTAGTAGAGGAAAAAAATGGAAACCCAGAGAAGGCCTTTGAGCTGCGTGGATTTGACACCACAATCAGAGCTTTTAGTGTGCAGATGTGGAAAATGTCTCCTGTGTCTGAGATCCTGGGCAAGAAGAGTTAGTGATTATAATCAAAGTACAACTTCAGTGTGGCCTGCCTCATTGTCTCTGTGTGTACGTGTGTGTGTGTGCACATGTGCGTGTGTGTGTGTGTGCGTGTGTGTGTGTGTGTGTGTAGAAATTGTCCCAGGCTAGTAGACTCCTCAAATCCTCCTGCTTGGTAAGAGGCACCAGGAAAATTATTATGTTCTGAAAAGGTGAAATGGCAACTCTTAAGCAGACATAAGTGAATCCACACTCTGAGGAACAGCTGCTGTGAGTCGGTGTGCGGTTTAGAACACACAACGGTGGGTGGGCGGTCCCACTAGTCGGTGTGCGGGTTAGAACACACAACCATGTGTGGGTTAGAACACACAACAGTGGGGCTCTGCTAGTCCATGTCACAACAGTGGGAGCTCTGCGAGTCCATGTGTGGGTTAGAACATACAACGGTGGGCGTCTGCTAGTCAGTGTGCGGGTTAGAACACACAACGGTGGGTGGCTCCAGGAAGGCTTTAGTAGTCGTATCTTTTTGAATGGAAGCACAGCTGGCTTGCAGGAATTTCATGCGGGAATGGGAAGAGATGCAAGATCCTATGAGTTTTCAATGCCTAAACTATCACATGGCTTTTGTTTTGAGACTGTCTCACTAGCTATGTAGCTATGACATTAAGTCCCTTCTTCTGCCTTCACCTCCTGGGTGCTAGGATTACGGGTGTGTGCTATCATGCCTGGCACACATGGCCTCTTGAGAACACTCCTTTATTCACTTCTGGATGCCTGGAGTCCACACACACACACACACATACACACATACACACACGACAGATAAGGCCCTATGTCTCCCTGGCCCTCTGAGTGCATGTTGTGTTGCTCAGTTTTTAGATAGCCTGACACACGCTAGAGTCATCTGAGAAGAAGGAACAACAGAATGAGAAAATGCCTCTATCAGATTGGCCTGTAAGCAAGCTTATGAGGCATTTTCTTGATTAATGATTGATCCAAAGAGTCCATCCCACTATGTATGGTGCCTCCCTTGGGCAGGTGCTCCTGGGCTGTAGAATAAAACCAACTGAGCAAACCAGGAGAAACCAGCCAGTAAGCAGTGTTCCTCCATGGTCTCTGCTTCGGTTCCTGCCTCCAGGTTCCTGCCTTGACTTCCCTCCATGATGGACTAGAACCTAAGAGGTAAAATAAACCCTTTCTTCCCCAAGTTGCTTCTGGTTGTAGTCTTTATCCAAACAACAGGAAATAAGATGCACATACCCTTCATCAGCATGCATGTCACTCATCAACATGCATGTGACTGAAAAGACGCCCCTACCAGGATGCAGCGTGATAAGCTGTCTCATGCCCCAATCACCGGACCACAGTTTCTCCAGCTCACTCCAAGCTCTTGCTCCCTTTGAGTCAGGTGTTCAGTTGGATTCTATTAGTTTGGCTAGAGGACAGGTGCGTGTGCATGTGTGTGTGTATGTGTGTGTGTGTGTGTGTGTGTGTGTGTGTGTTGTAGAGCATCCTCAGAGCATAACAGCCGCCATCTTCCTTTTAGCAGCTGTGAGTATTTGGAACTCCCCGCTTCCACTCCCATCTCCCCTACCTAGAAACAGAGCCTGTTTCCTTATAGGTGTTTCCTTACAGAAGAAGGGAGCTGGGAGAGTCATTCGATTCTCATCTCAATTCTGGCTACTCCCTCTTGCAAACCCCATAAGTAATTCTGCCCTAATTGCATACGGTCTATGGAGGCGCTAGAGTAGCTGAAGGGGGCTCCATTTATACAGTTAGGAGAACTCATCCATGCTGGGGTAGGACTTTGCAGTGGTGCTGCTGTTTGGGGGATCATCCTCACTGTAGGTAATCCCTCATGCAGGCTCTGTCTGTAAATAAATCTGATAAACTCATTGGTTCCCTGAATTTGACTTCAGTGGAACTGTAGTTTGTTGGTGTTGCTCTGTAAGGAGGGGCAGATATTTGTTTGTCTCACCAGGGAAAGAGCTGTGGGAACAGGATTTAACTCTTCTGGCTAGTGAGATACCAAGGTGGGAGTGTGGGTAAGAGATAAGCAAACACAAAAACCCAAGCCAGAACTTGGGACAAAGAAGCGCAATAAAAATATGTCTCTTAAATATTGTCAGCATGAGTCTTTGAAACTGCCCTGTGTGACTCCAGTATTCTATTGCTTTTGGCTAGATAGCTTAGGATAAGTGTCTCACGGGAGTCCATGGTTGTTCCTGCATCTCCTGTGTTCCTACATCTGGTCTTTTCACACAAGCAATTACAATACCAGACCCACTGATGCCTTGTAAGAATAAGCGGGGCCTTTGCCATCATGGGCTTCCAGTTTCAGTGGCGTGTGGAGAGAGGGTCGAAGTTCGCAGAGTCCTGCAGAAGTCTGTTGGAACCAGAGCCCATTTTGGTTTGTTGACTTCTTCAAGAAATGAGAATGCTAATAATACAGGGACCCTTGCAAGGGGTAAAGCATGAGAACCCCAGCAGCGTGTGTGCGTGCGTGTGTGTGTGTGTGTGTGTAAGTGGGGAGAAATGAAGGCACAGGGGGTGTGTGTGTGTGTGTGTGTGACCCATGCAAGGGGTAAAGCAAGCGACCCCCAGCAGCGTGTGTGTGTATGTGAGGGTCGAAATGAATGTTCCCCTTGCATGCACGTGTCCCTGCATGCAGACACCCCAGCAAGCAGCAGGCCTGGACATCCACGCAGCCCAGACAGCCCGGGGCGCGGGGCCCCAGGCACAGCAGCTCCTTGCAGGGCGGAGGGCGGCGCGAGGGAGGGAGCGAGGGACGGGAAAGGCGAGCGAGCTGCCTCAAATGCCTGGAATAATTCCGCTTCCGTTTGGAAAGCCAGTCCCGCCGCCGCCCGCCGCGACCGCCCAGCTCCAGCTCCGTATCCCGCCGCCATGGCCACCTCCCCACAGAAGTCGCCCTCGGTCCCCAAATCTCCCACCCCCAAGTCGCCTCCATCCCGCAAGAAGGATGACTCGTTCTTGGGGAAACTCGGAGGGACGCTGGCCCGGAGGAAGAAAGCCAAGGAAGGTAGGACCGGCCGAGGCCGCAAGCAATGCGGGGACCCGGGAGCCTGGAGGTGGGGGACCCCCTGGCAGTGCTGGGCGCGCCTCGCACTGTCCCCGTGTCGCCTTCAAGGCCCCGGACCGGGATAGTGTCCTCCCTAGGCCACAGACGGAGCCCAGGCTTCGGATGACTGTGGTCCCAGAACCCAGGCCCAGCCGGTTCCCTGCGCCCTGCGCCCTCCGCCCTCCGCTAGGCCGCTGTCCCCGCCCTCTGCGCGCCCGAGGGCTGGCATTTGCCAAGTTGCTGCTGGAAAGTTTTCTCCGGCTCCGTCACTCTCCGCTCTCTGCCTTCATTGGTTTCTGCAGCGCCGTCGTTTCCCGGGTGCCTTCAGGTCCTTTACTGCAGGAGCGCTGGCTTCCGTGGATCTCTCGCGGGTCCCCTGGGCTTGTGTGGACACCGATGATTTGTATCAAATGTTTCTTGACTGTGAGAGAGAAAAAACGCACCAAGGTGGGCGGAGGGATAAACTCAGTACACCTAAGGGCCATGACCCTGCTGTGATCCCGGGCAAAGAAAACGAAACAAACAAACAAACAAAAAAAAATATCAAGACACCAAAAACTCCAAATACTTTTTTTTTTCTCACCATGGTGAATCCCAGCAATCTCGGTTTTGTTTCCAAAACAGTTTCTGTGTAAAATACTTTGTCCCGTAGGCAGAGTTTGCAACTCTCTTTTGGGTGAATAAAATGAAGTGATGGTTCTCAAAAATCAATGTGGTGATAGGTGTATGAATAAGAGCTGTAGGGTTAAAAAGGTTTTCTTGTTTTGACTGCGCTGGGATTGAACCTAGAGGACCTTGGGTCGGTCTACTGCGCAAGTACCACGCTCTTGTTGCTTGTTGCTTTTCTTTTGAGACACTTAGTTGCCCGGGCCAACCTTGAGTTTACTCTGTAGCCCAGGCAGGACTCTGTGGTCCTCCTGCCTCAGCTTCCAAAGAATTGGGATTACAAGCCTGCCCTTCCAGACCTAATTTCTATTGATTGATTGTTATTGTCTGTACTGGAGGTTGGTCTTAGGGCCTCTGTGGTGTTAGGCAAGTAGTCTACCTCTCTGTTGTAGCCCAAGCCCCCAGGTCATTTTAGGAGACTGATTAGTAGTGGGTCGGAGGTGATGAACTAGGAAATGTCTCATGTTCTTAGTCTCCTGAAGTATGGAGGCCACTTTGCTGTGCAAAAGCTAAGTGTGTCTAGATTGCAACACAAGTCTGCAAACACTCCCCCCTTAATGTTATAGTTAGTTCCCCCTTATCCATAGGGGGGAATTACTCCAAGCTGCCTAGTGGATGGCCCATACTATGAGCTGTACTGAGCCTGATATGTGTCTTCCTATATATGTCTATGGTGAACCTGTATGTTAGGCACCGTCAGAGAGGTTAGCATGGCTGAGCTGGGAGGGCTCAGTGGAAAAAGGCACTTGCCACGCCAGACTGGTGATTTGAGTCCTACAAAAAGGTGGAAGGAAAGAGCTGACTCTTCAAGGTTGTCCTCTGACCTGTGCCAAAATTCCCACATACGTACATCATGCACACACACAATAATGATAATGATAACAGTACTTAGTACTGTAGGCGTTGCAGTGCTGGGACAGTCAAACTGATACTTGAGCCAGTAGCAAAGACAGCTACTAAGTTGCTGATGCCTAGGAGCATATACAATGTAGAGCCGCAGGACTCCTGTCCCAGGCAGTAAGGTGTGGAGTGATGCAAATATTCATCATGCCAACCAGAACAGTGTGCAATGTAAAACTTAGGAGGTATTTCTGGAATTTTCCATTTATTATTTTGCAACCACCGTTGACCACAGGTCTCTGATACCACAGAAGTGGAAATTGTGGGCAGGTGTTTTGGTAAGCCCTTGATTAACGTACAGTGGGTGACTGATGATGAGATCCTAGCTTGGGAAGTCCTTTTTCTAGATTGTGTTCTTGGTTGGTATTGGCTCATCCACCTGAGTGGCAGTTCAGAATTACTGAGGACCGTAACTGGCCAGCAGTGTTCACCACACTGTTTCCAACTATGAGAAAGGTTTGTATTAGTTCAAAGATGATCAGCTTGTCCCATCTGCTATCTTGGAGTCTGATACGGTGTTGGCTGTTTTGAAATAGATCGTGGTACTTTCTGGAGTCTTATCTTGACCAGGCTCAGTATCCGCTGTCCCTACAAGCTGGTCCTCAGGGACATGATCTTAAAACTCTTTGGCATCCTGTCTCTTCCGTTCATCAGAGCCCTGAGGAAACAGAAGGTCAACTTGGATGGGATGCTGAAAATAATTAATGAAGGAGTGTAGAGAGAGGTTCCTCCTCCTGGATGTTTATAACGAAGACTGCTCACCTACAGACACCTCCTACCACGCCTGGCTAACCCCTCCTCCTGGGCTGTCCATAATAAACTTGCAGAAGTTCTGAGTTACTGCAGAGTTGGTACCACTCCACCAGAGTGTGCACGGCCCACCTGACCCCCCACCAGAGTGTGCAGGACCCCCTGACCCCCCACCAGAGTGTGCAGGACGCCCCTGACTCCCCCACCAGAGTGTGCACAGCCCACTTGATGCCCCACAGAGTGTTCACGGCCCACCTGATCCCCCAACAGAGTGTGGGGGATCTAAGAGTCTAAGAATGCGCTTACATTTGCATGCTTGTTTAGGACAAAGGTCAGTGTTGAGTGTCTTCCTCAACTGCTCTTTATTTTTTACTAGTGTGTTCATATGATGTTTATGTTGGGAGCATTCATGTGCCATGCACCCATGTGGAGGTCACCAGGCCTACTTAACAGTCTCCTTTACTGGCCAAGCCATTTTGACAAACTTCGACCTTTCTTCCTTCCTTCCTTCCTTCCTTCCTTCCTTCCTTCCTTCCTTCCTT
>LOEQ01000011.1:298290-311849 GCA_001685075.1 Bramus lutescens
TTGATGATTTGCTAGAGTGCATGTGCACGAGGGAAGGAGTGATTGGATCAAAACCTTAATCTAGGGACTGATAATTCCTTCTGATGCAGGAAAGGAGGTCCACGCTGAAGTTTGCTAAGGGAGGAAGATAAGGCTGCTAATTAGGAGGGGGGGGGCTTTTCAGAGCCCTAAGGAAATGACTGAAGCACTGACTGAATTCCTTTCTTCCCTCAATGTCAGGGTTCAAGGACAATAAATGAGGCTCAGTCAGAGCACACAGGGCTTTGGGAGGAAGACGGGCACAGAGGGGCAAGTGGAGAAATACCAAAGTCTATATGGCCTTTGGTTTCTGCTATTAACTTTAAAAAGGAAAAGAAGGTAGATAAACCATAGCTGAGGCTGCTCCTCTGAGCCCCTGAAAGTCTGGGACAATAAGGGTCAGCCAAGGCTGCCAGCAGCATCCCAAGATCCCTTGACCAGCAGGGAGGCAGGGAAGCTAGACAGCAAGGTGCTGAGATTCAGACCTCTGCTGTGTAACCCTGCTGTGCATAGCTGCTTCCCAGGCTCCTCACAACTCATATACAAACAAAGGCCTCACAAAATAAGAATGTCAGCCAGAGCTCTGGAAATCCCGGTGGGCCAGGCCACAGGATGAGCAAGCACAGGCTTCCTCACAGGGAAAAATGGAGGCCCTTTGGAACGCATCTTACCAGACCAGGCCTCTGGCTAGAAGTTCCTGCATGTGCAAGGTCCCCTCTTCTATTCTCTTGCTTCTGGCTGGCTTCTCTACTTCCTCTCAGGTCTTTTCTTCCCTATGTCTACTTCTACTGACCTGTTATGTCTAGTCTCTTGCACGGGAAGGCCTCTCCCAGTGCCTATCAGCCTTCGGGTATCTCAGCAGTAATTTGACTGCCCACCATGCCTTGGTATTTTCCAGGTTGGACTACTAAAAAAGATGCTGTAATTACCCAGCTTGTCCTTAAGTGCCAAACCTCGTGATAGGCCACAGGCAAGCCTCCTGCTTGGCCATCTGGACCAAACAGCCCAGTCTGGAGTGTGTGGTACCAAATATGGCCACCTAAGGTATCCATCCTTGCTGTGTTGGAACACAGACTGCCTACAGTGCCTCTGACATTTGTAACAATGTTGCAAGGTCTCTTTGATTCTGTTACCTATAATTGGAAAGTATTGGTGGCCAAACACAAGGAACAAGAACTAAGAATTTAATTTAATTTTTTTTAACTTCTTAAAACCCACCAGCCTAACTCTCTGAACGTTCGATTGACAGATCACATGAATTCAACTGGAATTCACAAAATTTACCGATTTTTCTCTTCTGATCTGGAAAAGTAGCAAAGATCTTTCTTTCCCAAGGCTACAAACATGGTTACTGTGGGAACAGAGAATTCAGGGTTTAGCTTACAAAAGGCAGAGTTGCCCCATACACCTTGGAACTAGTAAGTTGAGAATGTGTTCACCTTCGGGGCAAATGAGAGACAGAATGGATACCCCAGGCCTCATTCTGAACAAGTTGGGGGACTAGGAGAGAGAGGACCCACTTCCTCACAGAAATTTCTAGACTTCTTGAGAATTACTGCTCTCCTGCTTTCAGAAGTGAACAGGGTCCCCAGGAAGGTGATTCTACCCAGCCCTCTTTGTGTATTCTTGGCATGTGAATTTGACAGAGGTAGAATGACCAGGATGGCACCTGCCCTGGGTCACTGTTCCTTGACGTTATTCTGAATCTTTTGTGTGGGAGTCTGTGTGGAGATGTGTGATATGTGCATGTCCACATTCTGTGTGCCACAGTGTGAGTGTAGGGGTCAGGAAGCAACCTGGGGAGTCATTCCTCCATTTTCACCGAGGTTCCAAGTGATAAAACTGGGCTCTTCAGACTTGGGCTGCAAATCCTTTTACCTAACACAGCCATTTCAGTGGCCCGCCAATCTGAATTCAACTGAATTCTTCTGATGTTGTAGGTAAGACAACATTGGACAGGTAAAACACTGTCAGAAATACTTTTACGATTTGGACTTACTGCATGTGCCCCATCATCTCAGGGAGAGGTCTTTGTATATGTACAAATGTCAACTCAGTTCACTGAGGTATGTAATTGTACCCTAGAATGCTCCAAATTCATAGGTAGGTAGTTTGCAGAATGTATTTCTTCTTTAAGTAATATTTTTATTAATTCTTTGAGAATTTCATACAATGTATTTTGGTCATATTCACCCCGCCCCATCTCCTCCCACATCTATCACCTACATCCTCCTCTCCCAACCCACCAACTTTGAGTGCTGCCCCCATCAAGTCCAGTTTGTATTGGGTGTGTGGCCTGCCCTGGCATCTGGTTGCTCTACCAAGAGTTATGTCGTTAAAGAAAACTGATTGTCTCTCTCCCGGCAGCTCCTCAGCCTGCTTACCCTCCTCCCTCCATGCAGGGATGTCTTGTCTGCTCGAGCTTGTACAGATAGCTCTGTGCACGCTTTTATAACTGCTATGGGTTCTATGTGTAATGCCGTGTTGTGTCTGGAAAACTCTGTTTACTTGAGGTCAGCCACCGTGTGTTGCTCTTATGATCTCTCTGCCCCCTCTTCCTTGAAGATCCCCAAGCCCAGAGGGGAGAGGTTTGATATTTATATCCCGTTTGGGGCTGAACACTCTGGTCTCTGAGAATACATTTCTTAAAGTCTTCCAGTTTCCAATAATAATAAGTGTTTGGGGATCTAATGGGGACTTCATTCCTAGAAGTATAGTAGCTAGCTCTTGGTGACTTCTCATGCGGGCCCTGAGAAAATATTGTACAAATCAGTCATCCTCCTTTTGGGGTTACTGATTGCAACAGGGAATGTGAATTTGTGATTTTTTAAACAACAACAAACACCACATCAGATAGCTGTTTATCAAGTCAGAATCTGAATTTCATAAATAAATTGTCTTTCAAAAAGTGGAAGTAAGGAAGGTGAGGTGTAAACCCTTCACTTGGTTTAAATTATTCACTTGTATTCAAATTTTTAAAAGTAGAAAAACAAGACATCAGGCTGAAGGATGGTAAGTGTGGTCTAGTTTCATTTCCATTGTTGTGATAAAATATCCTGACAATGAGCAACTGAGGCAAGAAGAGGTTTGTCCTGCTTGCAGTCCCAGGCCATGGTCCCTGTGGTGGAGAATCGCAGTGGCAAGAGCCTGCAGCATTACATCTACTAGAAGCAGAGAAAAATAAGTGCTTGCAAGCCTGTTTGCTTGCTTACCACCTTTCTCCTCTCTTACACAGTTCAGGAACCCTGCCTAAGGAATGGTGTGGTCCATAGTGGGCTGGGTCCTCCCATATCAATACCAAGACAACCTGATCTATGCAAGTCTTCAATGTATACTATTTTCCTTTGTGGTTCTATGTAGGTGGAGGCCGCTTGTCCGTTCCTTGCTGCCCAGACCCGAAATAACCACACAGAAACTGTATTATTTAAATCACTGCTTGGCCAATCACTTAAGTGTATTGCTAGCTAGCTCTTATATCTTTGGTTAACCAATTCCTATTAATCTGTGTATCACCACACGACTGTGGCTTGCCCGCAAGGATCTAGCATGTCTGTCTCCCATAGAGCTACATGGCTTCTCTTTGACTCTGCCTTCTTCCTCCCAGAATTCAGTTTAGTTTTCCCTGCCTTGCTCTGTTCTGCTCTGCTATAGGCCCAAAGCAGCTTCTTTATAATCAGTGGTAATCACAGCATACAGAGGAGAATCCCACATCAGTTCTAGGTTGTATTGAGTTGACAGTTAAAAACTATCACAAGGAGGGTAATGAGTTTTGACATATGGAGCGGACACACATGGAAAATAACAAGATGTTAAAGACAGGTGTTTCCATCTGATGATGGAGCACAGCTCCAAAGCTCTTTGAAATAAGGGCTCTTCTGAGGTCTCAGACCTAGAGCCCAAGACCTATCCTTGAAAGAAAAAAAAATGGTAGAGGTGGTGATGCTGCTGCTGCTGCTGCTGGTGGTAGTGATGATGATGATGGTGATGTTTATATGGTGATGATGGTGGTGATAGTGATGATGATGGTGGTGATGATGATCACCCTTTATTTGATGCTTTCTATGTGTTAAGCCTATGACAGGAAGTATCTTGTAATTTTCTTATCAATTTTATAGGAGCAAGAATTTTTACTCTCAATTTATAGTTGGAAAATAGCCCAAGTCCCATGGTTACACAGCTAGTAAGTGGCCAGTCAGCATTTAAGTTGAGGCAGGAACTTGAACTGTGATTCTTGTCCCACACCAGTGCCTCCCACCAAGGGGGGAAGGAGCCAACTGGCAGAAGTCCTAAATTCAGGTGTCCTTCATTGGCTATTCTAGCAGAGGGCAACTGACATTTTTATCAGTCTGTTAGGACACTGGGACCTCAGTCTACACTGCTATGAGACAAGGGGTCACCATACATTTGGGCAGACATACAGCTAGAGCAGCATAGATGATGCCCAAGAGGGATGAGTATCATTTCTGCTCCAAATAGAAATATTTACATGTATCCTAAAGAAAAAAAAGCAAATGGGATAGAGCAATGTCTCAGTGGTTAAGAGTGCTTGGTGCTCTTGCAACAGACGCAAGTCCAGTTCCCAATAGACCCAAGTGTGGTTGTGGGGTGGCTCACACCACCTGTAACTCGAACTTCAGAAGATCCAATACCTCCTTCTGGTCTCCATGGAAATCTACACTCACATGCATGCACAAACATGCACACACCCATATACATACACATGGTTAAAACTAAAATAAATCTTAAAAATTCAAAATATTGTTTCTACTGACAGCATTGGCTAGTGAAAACAAACAAACAAACAAGTTGGGACTGTCTATCCTTGCATTTCACTTGTTAGTGAGACTGCACACCTTCCCAGGTTTGCTCACTAGGCATGTTTCTTCGTGTGCAGAATGCAGAGAAGCCACACTGCTGGGTTGATGCTTGCCAGTTCCGTCCCTGCTTCTCCTCAGCTGATGTCACCTCACTGATGGCAGTATCCGTTTATATCATGATAGAAAGCTTATTTTATTTTCTCTTTGAGATTGTAAATCTCCATTATATTTATCATGATTTAAAATGATCCATTCTTTCTTTCATGTTTACTTTGTTCCTTTTATTGAAAGAGTCTAGGGTGCTTGAAACCATTTGAGCCCACTTCCGTCTGTCTTACTGTACTGCTCTGTGGTCTTCAGCAGTCATGAGTCGTCTCTTCACTCTAGTGGAGGTACATCATCCTTTCTTGTTTATTGCTTTCTGTGTCTAATTGGTTCATTGACCAATTTAGAAATAATGATTCTCTTTGGTGAGTTATGGATATAATATATTTTTCTTCATATTGATATTCATTTGTTCTCCCCACATTTATTAAGTGGTAATTCCTTCATCCGTTATTGTGACTCTTAGTTTTATTTTGTTCTCTATGTCCTAAGGACTCTTAAGTGCTTAAATCTATCTCTGAAATCAATATTTTATTAGTCTTTGTCCTGGCTTTGATCCAGCAAAATTCAGTTTTGATGAAGATCACTTTATAATGTCTTAAAATTTGATTATTGCATCCTCCTCCACTCTTGGGTATTAGTGTGTGTGTGTGTGTGTGTGTGTGTGTGTGTGTGTTTCCTCCTTAATTTTGCCAGTGATTTATCACATTCTAGAGTATTCTAGCAGGAATGTAATTGTTATTATGTTAATCTATTTTTCATCTTGCAGACTAATCATACTGACATTACCATGGATTTTCTAAATCAGGGCTAATGAATCTAACTTTGTTTATTTAGGATTGTTTTGTTTTTCCCCATTATACCTTTTATTTTGCTAGATAGCTCATCTATCTAGATAGGTAAATTTTTAAATGTTTCATTTTTTTCTAACTTTATGTCAGGGTTATGCATTTGGCAGGTTTTCTGTTTAACTGATCTTATATCTGCAAAAGAAAAAAAAAGGGCTATTTCTATTCCTGTCTTTTCCATATTTATTTTCTACTTCCTTTTCATCTTAATCCTGTGGGGTTTTTCCCCTTCCAATAGAAGCTCTGAGAGGGTTGCCTGAGGCTTTCTACCTGAATGTACAGAGAGTAAAGTCTTTTCTGTCCACCGTGGTTGCTAATAGCCTCTCATAATTATTTACACTTAAATAAATTAAAGTGTAAAAGAAATGAAAATTTAGCTCCCCAGTGCTCTCCAGTCTTGTGAGTCATGCTCCCATGCTCCACAGGTGCCTGTGACTAGTCACTACCAGCTAGCACCCCTGGGTGCTAGCACCACATAGCATTTGAATATATGAGTAGACCCATGACCTCAGAAAGCCCAGTGGGTCTCCTGTTGTAGGGCTTCTGACAGAATGTTTGCTGTGGCATCTGTGTGTCTCTGAAATAAAAGCGTTTTTTTAGGCTGTTACAGATGCTACAGGTTTCTACAGCCCCAGCTGTGGAGGTGGGAGTTGGAGCAAATTTGTCAGACCTGGGGTTCAGTGTGTTTTTATAATGAAAATCTGGAGGGGGTACCTGCATTGACTATGGAGGAGCCAACAAGCCAGCTGTGGAGGCACACACCCTCAATCCCAGCTTTCAGGAGACAGGAGCAGGCAGATCTCTATGTTTGTGGCTAGCCCGGTCTACCTGGCTGTTTCGGGCTAGTGGGGGCTACACAGTGAGGCCCTGTAGATGAGAGAAAGCTGAGAAAGCTTTGGGATATGAAGAAAACTTTAGCTGCTTCTAGAGTAGCTAAGGTGTCTGGGACCTGACTGTGGAGAGCGGAGTGGTGCTGCCTGGTGATCAACTGTGATGGGACTTTTTTTGAAAAGTTTTTTTTTTAATTTAATTATATGCGTGTGAGTAGGGAGGGCATGTGTATATGAGTGCAAGTGCCCAAGGTGGTCAGATGCATCAGATCCCCTAGAACTGGTTATGAGCAGCCCAGTAGGATTCTGGGAACCAAACTCAGATCCTCCACAAGAGGAGTATGGGCCCCTAAGTACTGAGCCATCTCTGTAGCCCCAGTGATGCAATTTAAATCAGAGTTTCAGCCTGTATTCTGGAATGTGGATCTATTTTTTGTTATTTTGGTTTAGTTTTCAGTCTTGTTTTGCTTTTCTTGGTTTTGCCAAAGCTGTTCACCACCCAACTTCTCTCATCTCCCCTTCCCTCCGCCTTCTGGCCCTTGTGATTACATTTAGTTGTCAGAAACTTTATAGCTTTTATCCCATCAGGGATGTTGATCCCAGGGAGGTGGGCCTGGGAGGTGATCAGAATCAGGAGTCCTGAGGGTGGGACTCCCATGAGGTGAATGGTGACCTGGTGTTCCTGTTGCTGCTCTCTGCTATGTGTGTGACCTCGCACGAGGACCTTCGCCAGATGCCAGCACCAGAACCCTGAAGGAGAAATTTCTCTATAAAACACCTAGTTTGTGGTATTCTGTGGTAGCAATAGAAAATGGGACCAAGGTACACAGTCAGACAACTATTAAAACTCATATTTCAGTCTATAATCATTTACAATATTAAAATGTTTTGTTTCATTTAGTGCTGGGGATGCAGCATATGGGAGCCCATGTCCGAGGAGTCTCTTCTCTGCTACCACCATGTGGGTCCCAGCTAGCAAACATAGGCCAGCAGGGTTGGCAGCAAGGGCCTTTAAGTCGCATCAAGCCATTTTAGCAGCCCATCTTTTCTAATTTTTATAGGGAAAAAAGATCCTATCTTTTGATTTTGCCTCTGCCTCCCGAGTGATGGGATTAAAGGTGTGTGCCACCACCGCCCGGCTTGATTTTAAAGAATTCTTATAAAGAGTTAATGCTGAAAGTGATACACGTCTATAATCCCCACTACTAAGAAGACCGTGACAGGAGGATTGCAAGTTCAGGTGCAGCCTGTGCAGTTTAACAAGTTCCTATGTGAAATTCAGGTGTCTTTTTAAAAGGGACTAAGAAAGTAGCTTTATGGTAGAATGCATTGTTTAGTTTGTAGAAGGCTGGAATTTAATCCCCAGGTTGAGGGAGGAAGGAAGGGAAGGAGAGAGAGAGAGAGAGGGAGGGAGGAAGAGGGATAATGTTATTGGTAGCTTTCTCCGTGTCTGACAAAACTTTTTTTAAAGATTTATTTTAATTTTATGTGTATGAGTATTTGCTTGTATGTATAATATATATACTATATATATACACTAATAGTTATCACCTACCCTCTTCCTGGAGTCTTAGGGGCTCCTCTGAGAGTTTTATTATCTCCCCACTGTACCCTCCATTAGTCTGTCTAGGTCAGTTGTAGCCTCTGTGATACAACCTCTTCAGGGAACCTGACCTTGTGGTCCCCTCCCAACACTTTGCAGAGTCCTGTGTGCCTGCCTGTCCTGGTCCTGGGGACACCATCCTCCAAGTGCCCTGAAGTGATATCTCACTGCATCCGTCTCATTGTTTTCCATAAGTGTGTCACTCACCATGGCAAATAATTATCCTTGCTCTGTCCCATTATCTAATTGCCTCCTGTGTCATTATGTGTGTCTCCCAGGTCTGGCATCCCTGTAGGGACAGGAAGGAAGGTCTGCTTATTTATTTAACACAAACTGCTCTGTGGTGCTAAGTATGTGCCATATATACATTCAGAAATTCTCTCTGAGTAAGTAGTTGGTAAATCAGTGATTCTTACCTTTTTCTCTGACAAAACCTCAACTCTGGCCAGGGGTGGATTTGATTTAACTTTAGTGAATGGTTGTAACTCATTAGGAGGAAGAAACAAATTGTTCCCACAAGGGGCCCTGCTTAATACGGCCTTCCAGGCTGTCTAATTCGGCCATCCATCCTCTTCCATTCAATGCTTAGGTAACCGTTGAGTGGCTCCAGGGTGCTGAGTATGGAGGCTTCTGGGATGGACAGGGTAAGTGCCTTCTCTGGTTCATGGTGTTCCCAGGCCGGTAGCAGAA
Source organism: Bramus lutescens (assembly GCA_001685075.1). Lineage (NCBI taxonomy): Eukaryota > Metazoa > Chordata > Mammalia > Rodentia > Cricetidae > Bramus > Bramus lutescens. Next base: position 307,202 of record LOEQ01000011.1, read on the forward strand.
GCTGGTTCTAAGCAAATAAACCAACAAATAGCTGGATAATTACAAATTGTGCTGAGTACCATAAAGGAGAGAGACTGATGTGGATAATTGCAGTAAGTTTGACAGTTGAGCAGGCCTCTTCAGATGAGGAAGTGACCATTTAAGCTGAGAATCCAACAGTGGGCCATCAGTAAAGCAGAGAAGGCAGTCAGGGGAAGCTGTGCACACAAAGATCCTGAGGCATGGGGTTGTTTTGTTCCTTTGAAAAGCCACCAAAAGCGAGAATGTGCCTGGGGCGTGGTGAGTCAGGGTGGAGTACTATGGGGTGAGCCACACCCTAATGGAAAAGGTCTTATGGCCCAGGCCTGGGCAGTTGGACGCTAAGCAATTGATTATATGTTTTCAAAGATGTCCTCAAAGCCCTGCTCTAAACATTGCTGTTGGGACCAAGCTGTCAACACATAAGTTTTCCAGGGACATTTTACATCCCAACCGTGACAGCTTTTCTACACTAGCTTGTGTGCTTACTAGTACCCTGTCTAACAAACATGAATTAGCTCATTTAACATTCAGACTTCACACAACATAGGCATTATTATTTATTTATGTCATTGTAGCCCAGGTTGGAATTTACTATTTTTAAGACAGGGTCTCATGTAGCTCAGGCTGAAATTCACTATGTAGCAAAATTGGCCTTGATTCCTTCATCTTCCTTGCCCAAGTGCTGAGATCCAAGGTATATACTTCCACACCCAGATATATAGATATTATTAATATGATCACTTACTAGTTAAGAAGTCAAAGCCCAGTGGTAACAAACAAGAATAATACAGGTGTCACCATCACTAGAATGGTCATGAAGGGACTAGGAAATAGCCAGATCATCTTGAGCCTGTAGAATCCACACACTGGCCACCACATGGCCATATAACTATGTCTTTTGGGCCTTAAGTGGCTGATAGAGTTGTTCAGTATGGGAGCAGACAAACTGAGAGGGTCTTTCCATAGTGCTGGTAAAAAGTCGCAGCTTTAGACCTGGAGTGCCATATCATTGCAAAGAAAAGGGTGACAGAGGGCTGTGGAAATATTTGTATGAATGAATAGATGTGATATGTTTAGTATGAAATAAAAGGCTTGGAGGTACTTTTTTTGTTTTTGTTTTCGAGACAGGGTTTCTCTGTTGTAGCCCTGGCTGCCCTGGAACTCACTCTGTAGACCAGGCTGGCCTCAAGAAGATGCTTTTTAAAAAAAAATTTACTGTAGAGTTTAAAAAAGAAACAAAAAGCACCAAGCGTATCTTAGCACAAAAAGGGACATACAGACAGGATGAGAAGCAAAATCACAAGACAAGCCTTTTCAGTTTTAAGGGACACAGTAGAAATAGCAAACAAGAAAGAAAATATTATTTGAAAGTTGGTCACTTCTCTAGACCATTACCCATAACTCCTTGCAGCATTAGCTAACCAAGCTAAAACAAAGACAGTGACAGCATGAGCTAATGGAAGCAGTCAGCAATTTATTGCCATTAAGTTTGACAGGAGATCTTCTGCCCCCTGCATGGCCTTCCCTTCCCTGCCTGCTGAAGTTTGATCTGTCTTCATGACCCTGCTCAAACCCCTGCCAACGGTGGAGAAATAAAACCGTCAATATGAATATGTGGTAGGTTTGGTGCAAACTGACAGCTGACATCCGCCAGTGCTGGCCTTGTCGTATGTGGGTTTCTGCTCAGTCTTCTGAGCAGTGGGCTCCTACCACAGAAGACCCAGTTTTGGAAAGCAAATTTTGGTGCTTGAAGACAGTTTTTTTTGTTTTTTTGTTTTTTTTAAAAAAAAAAGCATTGGTGGTGGTGGCACACACCTTTAATCCCAGCACTCAGGTGGCAGAGATAGGAAGATTTCTGTGAGCTTAAGGCCAGCCTGTTCTACAGAGTTCCAGGACAGCTAGGGCTACATAGAGAAACCCTATCTCAAAACCAAAAACAACAAAAAGTGTCTAGAAATTTCTATCACGGTGGATCACCAACAAGACAGCCCAAAATTGGAAGGCAGCATCTAATAGCAGTATAAAATGCTACCTTTTAGACTCAAACTTCAAGTCCAGCTGCTCTGTGACTACCTTTGAGTCTCTTGAGCAGGTTGTGACTAGAAGAACATTGCCATCAGGTTCTCCAACTGCAGGACTAGGTGGCCCACTGAGGATGTCTGGGGAGTGCCTGTGCCTGGGCTGAGTACACACCTAGAAAGCCAAAGAGTGAGAAGGGTGGGAAAGGCAGAACTGGGTAGGCAATCCCCAACCCGTGCCTTCTTCTTTATACCTCCCTGTCCTGGGAGATACTTTACCAGTGATGGAGCAGGGCTTCCTGCAGCTGGTGGGACCTCCCTCCAGGAATGAGTGGCCCTTTGAGGTGGTGCACAGTGGTGTGTAGGAGGGGGTGGAAGAGTGTCTCCATGGCAATTGCCAATGGTGGGTGGTGAGCTGGGCAAGGTGGAGTCTTTATTCACGTGCCCTAAGCTTTTGTCAAATTATGACAAGTCTTTGGTGCATCATGTTTGGGCCATGCCGGTTCCTGCTTACAAGGATCCTAGAGCTTACAAGGAGAAGGAGGAAAGACAGAGAAGAGCAGAGAAGACCAAAAATTTATGTATACACCAGGCCCTTCTGTTTTTCATCCTTGTACCCATTCAGGTTGGAACCATGTCTGGTACCAAGGTATTCTTAGATGTGAATGCAAGGGACTAAGGGAATAAATACATTTTGAACACACGTCCATGCAGACGCTTTTAAAAGGTTCAAGGGAAGCAAGTGTGGCTGGCCTTTGTCCAAATCAAGATGCAACATCAATGAGCAATGGCACTAGTTGGAAAATCAGCGCAGGATTTCATTTTTCCAAGTGCTGCGTGAATGAAAGTGGAAGGAGCTACAGAATTGGAGGGAGAGGTCGGTTCTGAGCATTGGCAGGGAGAGCACATTTTGTGTTCATCTAGTCTATGGTGGGGTTGAGAGTTTTAGAGCCCTTTGTCCTCTTGGCAATGAAATTGGGAAAACAGCCCTTTCCCCTGGGCCCAGGGTCTCTAGACACCATCATTCAGTTGCAGGTTGGTAAATGTTTGACCAGCTTTCCAAAAAAAAAAAAAGTTATGTGTAGGAACAAGTCTATAAACTTGTTATAACTTTCCTAACTTAAAAGCTTCGTAGCATACATTTCACAAGCGATAATAAAATCTCCACTCCTCCACATGGTAAATTCCCGTGCACACGGCTAACTCAGAGTGGGCGCTTTTGATTATTTCTGTCGAGTTCTTTTAGCCATTGCTGGCTTAGGCTGCAGTTTAGCCATGATCAGACCATTAGATTCCACCCCCCCAATCCAGTAATCCTTCCCCAATAAATGTACTGCCTGCCGTAGCCTGGTATGCAGCAAGAGACTAATCCCAACATTTGGGCAGGTAGAACTTGTTTGTGGAGTACAATAAGACCCTGTCTCAAGAACCAGTCCCATTGTAGGGATTGGGGAGATGGCTCAGCCAGTAAAGTGTCATAAAGACATATATTCCAGCCTCGGAAACCATGTGACAAAGCTGGATATAGCGGTGTTTGTTTGTAATCCCCATGATGGAGAGGTAGAGAGATGGGTCACTGGCCAGTCTAGCCTACTAGGTGAGTTCCAGGCCAGTAAGAGACTCTATCCTCAAAACAAAGAAGTTTGAAGTTGTTATCTGGATGTCCTCTAACCTTAACATTTGTGCACGCATATATGAGTGCAGAACACACACACACACACGTGCACGCACACACGTGTGCACCTGACTAGAGAGGCAGCTCTGTAATGAAGCACTTGCCTCACATGTGCAAGGCCCTTAGTTTGATCTACTGTACTGCACACAAAGAAATGTAATAGCTAACCCCCTTGTTTTTCACCTTTGGACACTCCTTAAACCGCCGCATCATTCAGCTTCAGCACCAAGTGTGTCAGAAAACTCATTCACCCGTTCACACCTGACTACAGCCTCCAAGCACGGAGGGAGAGTGCTCCTCTTCTTGAGATATTAGTCACAATACAGTGACTGCGGCATGACTCACCTTTTAGTTTAACCTGCCCTTATGTTTCCTCCATCTCTTCCTTAGGTCTAGATTAACAATGCAGTCAGTCAGTCACAGATGAAGACTCCTCCTGATGCAGAGTTTTCTAGTCTAAGTTGTTAGGACCCCTGGGTGTATAATTGGGAAGAGATCTACTTCAGTTATATTGATTTAAAAATGGAAATAATCTTGAGTATAAAAATAACAACTAAATGTTACATTGTGAGCACATGTTAACTTCCTTTTGAAGTATACAATAATCTCTTATCAGAAATTCTGCTTTCTTTCTATAGTTTCAGGTTCTCGTGGCCAACCACAATTTGAATATGTTAAATGGAAAATTACAGAGACGAACAATTTATAAATTTTAAACTACATGTTCTTCTAAGCCGACTGGTGAGATCACATGCCATGCTTTGCTGCCCTACCCAGCTGCTCCCTAGACACTGAGCTTTTTAGGCAGTCAGATCCACTGCCCGGGTATTCCAGTGCTTTTAAACAGGCTTCAGGACTGCCTGTGATTCTGAGTATGCATTGGAAGTCTTAGAATGTAAACCTTCTCTCTCTCTCTCTCTCTCTCTCTCTCTCT
>LOEQ01000011.1:340394-372965 GCA_001685075.1 Bramus lutescens
TGCTCATGGCTAAGTGTGTGCATGTGCATGTAGAAGCCAAGGTCGACCTTGGATGTGTCCTCAATCAGTCCCCACCTTACATTTTTATTTGAGAAGGTTCTTAGCTTGCCTGAAACTTGTGATTCAGCTGGGTTGGCTGGCCAGCCAGCCAGCCCCAAAGATACACAGGTCTACACTTCTCTAGCATTGGAATTACAAGTGCCAGGCACCAGGCAAGCTGCTTATGAGCATGCTGAAGATCAGATGCCGATTCTCACCCTTGTGTGGCTAGAAACTTCCCAGTAGAGCTGTGCCCCTCACCTCCTGAAGAAACTTTTCAGAGTCACCCTACCAAGTTGAAAAACCCTTTTTTCTTATCAAGGGGCTGACCATTCCTTGTTCTGGCTAGTGTGGCCTTGACTTCACTCTGGGGTGACACCCATAGTTGTGCCAGCTTCTAGCCTGTCCTCCTCTCACCTCTTCAACCCGTGCTGAATCCTTGAATCTGCTGAAGTGTCCCTTTTGAGACACTCTCTCTAATTCTCACGTCCATGTGCATGAGGGCAGTTTCTCCCTTGTTCTCCCTCCAGAACCTAGCATGAGACTAAACGAGTGCCTTTGGTGCAGTGACAAAAGCCTCTGAAGGAAGGAAGGGTTGACTTTGACTCAGAGTTTGAGCTACAGTCCTTCCTAGCAGGGAAGGCAAAGTGACGGGAGCCGGAGGCAGCTGGTCACGTGTCCTCTGCATCCAGGAAGCAGTGAGAGAATGCCGATGCTCAACTCGGCCTCTCCTTTTCTTTCATTCAGGCACCCCAATCCACAAGATTGTGCCACCACATTCAGGGTGGGTCTTCTCAGTTAAGCGTTTCTGGAAGTACCCTCATAGACACGACCAGAGATGTGTTTCCATGGTAATTGTAAATCTAGTCAAGTGACAGTCAAGATTGACCATCTCTGTGGCCCAGGAACATTGATCATCGCAGCTGCTAAGTGTGAATTTAAATGGACACATAATGCATGGTACCAGCTATCCCATGCTCACTCACACAGGTTCAACGTAAGTTGCTTTGAAGTGCTCTTTGTAATGTAATATCCTGTAGCCTTTGCTGCTCTGAGCTTCTGTTATATGTGTTCATTTCTGTCTCTAAGTTAAATCATGCTCCGTGCTTGGGAGATGCTACTGGAATGAGGATCCCAATGCATTGCCTTGTGCAGAGTTGAGACCCAATAATTATCCATTGAATGACATCAAATGGAAGGTTGCGCAGAAAGCTGGCTCAGGCGAGGTGTGGTCCTGCAATCAGCAAAATGCAGACAGTTAAAGCAGTTCGACTCACTACAATTTCTTTTAATAGATTTTTCTGTACAGATTTGCTGTCAACATACGTTGTTGGTTTTGAAAAAGATAAATAACCAGAGAACTGTGATGGCTCTCGTGGTGCAGAGGCTGGCAGCCTGTGCCGTTTTTGGTGCCATGCTCCATGAATTTCCAGGTTAGCACTGAGGTGGTCTAGGCACAATTGCCTCATACCAAATATCCTCAACTCCCATGTTCCGGACAAATGCATATTACCAACTCTGCTCCACCATGGGTGCCTTGTTCCTCCATCCTTTCTGGTCCCTTCCGGAAGCCCCAAACTTCCAAGGGATTAATGCTGACTCCAGTGTAAAAAGTAGAACTGATCATTTGGCTGTGGGTCTCTGCTGGAAGGGAAGAACAGCCCAGCAGCCCACATTGCTATCCTGTTCACTCATTCAGTAAATGTATGTTAAGCATTCATTGTGTGTTGGATGCTGGCAGATGCTGATGGACGATTCTTGGGCCTTTTGGAGTCACAGGGGTACATGTGTTCGTCAGATGTGTACACGGGTATGCAATTGCCCAGTGCTGGGTGAGATGGACAGGAAAGCAGACCTCTGGGAACAAAAGGATCTTATGCCTCCTTTATCATAAAGGCCATTCCTCTCTCCCATCAGGTCTTTCTGAACACTGGTGTTCTCAACCACTTGGAGCTCTTTCAGGTCAGCCCTTGGCACTCTAGACTTCAGGTGTGCATGCAGACATTGAATGCCTCCTGTCCTAGTCTCATTTCTGTGATTTAAAAAATATACCTTGATGAAAAGCAACTTAGGGGAGAAAGGGTTTATTTTCTTTTCAGAATTGTGGGTTAAGATCCATTGTTGTGAAGTAGTCAAGGCAACAGGAACTTAAAGCAACTAATCACATCACACTCACAGTCAAGAACAAAGACAAGTCAAGGCACCCAAGATCGCTTACTTGCTTGTGTTCAGTTAGAGTTCTCCATTCTTACACAGTTTAAGAATCCCTGCCTAAAGGATGATGCTACCTACAGTCGGCTGAGTCTTCCCCTGTCAATTAATTAAGGCAATCTCACATGAACGTGTCCAAAAGTCAGCCCAATGTAGAAAATCTCTCATTGATACTCTTCCCCACTGAATCTAAATTGGGTCAGGTTTATAATTAAAGGTAACTATCTATCTGTCTGTCTGTCTGTCTATTTAATGTTTTACTATTTTTACTGAACTACATATTTTTCTCTGCTCACCTTCCTTCCTTCCCCCCTCCACTACTACCCTCTCCCATGGTCCCCACACTCCCAAATTACTCAGGAGATCTTGTTTTTTTCTATTTCCCATGTAAATTAGATCCATGTATGTCTCTCTTAGGGTTCTCTTTGTTGTCTAGGTTCTCTGGNATACCACATCTTCTTTATCCATTCTTCAGTTGAGGGGCATTTAGGTTGTTTCCAGGTTCTGGTTATAACAAACAATACTGCTTTGAACATAGTTTTGAGCACATGTCCTTGTGGTACAATTGAGCATCATTTGGGTACATACCCAAAAGTTAAAGGTAACTATCATATACACCATTTGTCGTTTATCCCCTTCCTGTGGCCCTGTGGTTGTGACAGTGGGCTGAACTAGCTCTGTTCCCCAGAGAGCTGTAAAGGGGAAACTAATATTTGGGAAGTACGAGATCTGACCTCACTCTTGGATGCTTCCTCAAGAGGCTGTAAGGCTGTAGGACTCTGAGAGTAAGCTGCCTGCTCAGTGGGATTTGGCATCCTCTCAGATCAGCCTGGGTAAGGTCAGGACACCCTCAGAAGCTCCTATGTGGTCATGTCATGGAGCCAGGACTAAGAAATGACGTAGGCCTAGTGTCACAATACAAAGAACAGGGTTCTGCTTCAGGTCTAATCTGTTCTTCATTGCTCTGTCCTTAGAGGAGAATAAAATATGTCCTGCTCAGATTTCTTCCTAAAAATAGATTCGTTATCTCCCACCAGGCTCTTGGGGTTTCTCTCTGGTGTGCCCCTCCATGGGTACAACAGAAATTTGTACCTCACAGCTACACCCAGCCACCTCTGTGTTGGCCCACCTGTAGTAGACAGCGTAGGTATCAGTGTAATTAAAGTCCTCTGCTTTTCTGGCCAGGGTCTAGCTCCTGAACCCCCACAACCTGTGCCTAGTATGGCTTGAAAGTGTGGAGACAGTTGGGGTGAGGAACTTAGCTGATGAGAAGTCTCTGAGAGGTACTTCCTACAAGGCCCCTGTCTCCTGCATAATCCCAACAGCTTCCATGAGATTAATTCCCTATTGGCTGGTAGGGATAAACTGCCACATTAGAGGAAGGAGATTATCATTTCTTTTAGTCCTTGGTCCGGCACATGCACCTCCTTTCACATCAGGGTTTCACGTAGCCCAGGCTTACCTCAAACTCAATGTGTAGTCAAGGATGACAATGTCTGAGTCTTGTGCCTCCACCTCCCGAGTGCTAGGATTACAGCTATGTTACCCCCAGCCTGGTTCATGTGGTACTGGGGGTCAAACACAAGATCTCATGCATGTGAGGCGAGCATTGTGCCAGCTGAGCTCATCCCTAACCCTTCACAGTTGACAGACCCTGCTGCTGCTCCTCGAGGTCTGGAAACTCCCTAAATGTCCAGCAGCTATGGAATGGTTAAGTCATGCATGTGTGAGGCCTGGGAAAGACTGTAAGGAGTTACTGCATTTCCCAGCGACCATTACTAGGTGTCACGACTGCCTCACCCATGCCTTTTCTTGTTATTTCTTAGATTTTTAGCAAATTTAAATACATTTAATTATCTTCTGTTTGCTTGTTTTGGGGTGTGTGTATGTATGTACCTGTGGCTTAGTTACCTGTGGAGGTCAGAATACAACAGTCAGAAGTCCTTTCTTTCTGCCATATGGGTCTTGAGGATCAAATTCAGATCATTGGGTTTAGTGGTGAGCACTATTATCCACTGAGTTATCTCACACACCCTGGCTTTTATATTTTCAAAGTTCTCTTAAATGAGTTAAGAGTACTTGATACTCTTGGCAGAGGACCCAGGTTCAATTCCCAGCACCCACATGGCAGATCCCAACCATCCATAACTTCAGCTCAAGGGCATCCAGTGCTTTTTTTTTCTCCTGACCTCTGAAGACATCAAGCATGCAGACGATACACGTGCAGACATGTAGACATATTATTCATACACATAAAATAAAAGTGGCTAGGGACCCTTAAGCACAACATTTGCAGTTATTCCAAATAAAGAACCTTTGGCTTTGCATGGGAAAGCTGGAGTAATGTCATCCCTATGTGTTTCCAACAAATACAGCCTACAAAATGGCATAGTATATATTTTCAGGCTTTTTTTAGAGGTACAGATTTGTGTTTGGGGAATATTCCATCTGCTTCATCCAATGAAACATACAGTTTCATATATATATNTATATATAAAGCTGTTAGATGGAGTTGGGCCCGTATAACATGGTATGAAGGGTGTGAACTCTTGAACTGGTTGGCCTGGCATTAAATCCAAGCTTTACTTTCTAGTGACTTTGGTCAGGCTAATGGCCTCTCTGGGTCTTATTTTTCCTTGCATGCATGGAGGGAATTATTAGGGACAGTAAATGAGTATGGGAGTGAGTGTGTTGCACGGGCACATGTAAGCCATGCCTGAATGTCTGGTCCGAGGGAAGGACAAGCGATTTGCTCTCCTACCATCATCTCATGGTGCACACAGACTGAGCTTCCACACATGGTGTTCCTTCAGAATAAACTACTCGCTGGTGCTTAGACAAATCTCATCTGCCTAGAGCCAAACAGTAGTTCTGCCCCCTCTTTCTGAGCTTGCTAGCAATTGGAGGGCAGTTGTACCACGTGCGGGGCAGAACAATAAAATCATGCCCAGGGTCATTGTTTGGCTACCTTCCAACTCTGCAGCAGCCCTAAAGCCTACCAAATTAGAAACTGACAGAGGACTATGGATCCTTCCATCCCTTCCCGTCACACGGCCAGCCTCTCCCCCAGGGTGTGTGTGTGTGTGTGTGTGTGTGTGTGTGTGTGTAAATAGTTTCAGAAGGTATAGGAGCATGTGATTCGACTCTGGCATTGTGTTGAAGCCACAAAGGCCTGGCTCTTGCCTCATCTATGATAGCTTTGGAAACAAGTATCTTTTTTTGTTTGTTGAAGTAATAGAGCTTCCCTTGTTTGAGGGACTTGGTGGGAAGCATCAGGGATTTGCGTTTTCTTTTGATAATCAAGAGGATGGAAGTGAACCCATATGTTGCAAGGAAGGGCAAGGGGAGAAGAGAATGTTCCTAGTCTAATGGAAAAAGCCATTGTAGACATTATGGTCTTTCCAGAAACACCCAAGCCCTGACTCCCAGGAACTCTTTGAACAAGTAGTTTGTGTGATACAAGGGAATAAAGGCAGTGAATAGAATTTGGGGAGAGGGAGTCCCTCCTGGATTACCCAGGTAGACCTAGTGTAAGCACAAGGTACTTGAAAGTGGACAAGGGAGACAGAAAAAAAAAGGTCAAAGAGATGCAACGGGAAAACTTACCCCCTCCTCTAGTACTGGCTTTGGAGATGGTGCAAAGGAACCAAGAGAGAAGGAATATGGGCAAAGAGATGAGAACACAAAGTTACCTTAGAAGCCCATGGAAGGATGCAGCCCTGCTGATGTCTCCACTTTAACCCAATGAGACCCACATTGGGCTCTAACCTACAGCTCTTGCTGTAATCTACCATGTTTCCAGTAGCTGACTTTTGCCACAACTAAAAACTAGTACATAAACTCTGGACACAAAGATCCCTATCAGGGGCCGTAACTATAAAATAAAAATTTGGGTTTGGGGAGACGTGAGCAGACCACTGAGCCTTCAGTGGTAGATCTACTTGTGAGACCCACCTAGAACGTGAAAACTGTCCCTTAAGTATCCTTAAGCACGAAGGAAGAAGCTCTTCAATACCTGAAGCTTTTGTATTGGTTGCTTTTGTCTCTCTCGTTGTGATAAAACAACTGGCAGAAGCAACTGGAGGAAGGAAGCGCACTGCCTTACAGTCGAAGATACAGTCCCTCATGGCAGGGAAGCCTCGTTACTTGAGTGTGAGGAAACCAGTCATACTGAGTTTGAGGTCACAGAGCCAAGAGATGAGTGCTGGTGCTCAGCTCCCCTTTTCCTTTGTTTTCAGTCTGTGCCCACAGCCCATGGGATGGTGCCACCAACATCCAGGGTGGATCCTCCCTCCTCAGTTAAATCTTTTTGGGAACACCCCAATGGAGATACACCATGCTGATTTTAAACCCAATCAAGTTGACAGTGTCTCTGGACCATCACACCACAGCCCTGGACTATGGGATTTCTTCCTAGCTTCTTGGACTCTTGGATCATAATGAGTATAGCCCTTGTTGTGGGACTTTGTGATGATCTCGGTGTATTATTTCTGTACAGATGTATCTAGACAACTCTATCCAGGATGAATAAATCACCACCATCTTCCTGGAGAAGGGAAGAAACCTACATGTCCCATAAAATTATGGATTTCTTTCTACCCTCCTCCCATGATTGGGTTTATGTTGCTGTGATGAAACACCATGGGGAGGAAAGTGTTTATTTGGCTTACACTTCCATATAACCGTTCATCATCAAAGGACATTAGAACAGGAACTCAAAGAGGACAGAAACCTGGAGGCAGGAGCTGATACAGAGGCCAAGGAGGGATGCAGCTTACTGGCTTGCTCATCATGGCTTGCTCAGCCTGCTTTCTTATAGAACCTAGGATCCCAGCTCAGGGGTGGCATCACTCACGATGGGCTGGGCCCTCCGTCATCGATCACTAAGAAAATGCCCTATACCTGAATCTTATGGAGACATTTTCTCATCTGAGGCTCCCTCCTTTGAGATGACTCTAGCTTGTGCCATGCTGACATAAAACTAGCCAGGACAAGTAGTAAATTTAGATTAACTTCTTAAAATAGTCTTTTGGCATAGTTTTAGATTCACAGAAGAATTGCAGAGATGTAGAATTTCCTCATACCCCACCCCCACTTCCCACACTTACTAATTAATATCTCACATTGTTAAATGCAGTGTGTTTGTTAAAAACTGTCGTTCAGCATCATAGTGGTTGGTTTGGGTTGTTTTCATATTTTTTTACATTTATTTGGTGTGGTGTAGGAGGACATGCCTGCATGACATACATGTGGAGGTCAGAGTACAGCTTTCAGAAATGAGTTCACTCTTTCTACCATGTAGGTGCCATGGATTCAACTCAGCAAACACCTTGACCTGCTGATCTGTCTCACTAGCCCTGGTCTTGGTTTTTGAAAATAGAACCTCATATATCCCTAGCTGGCCTCAAACTCCTTGTGAGGCCAAGGCTGGCCTTGAACTACTGATCCTCTTGCCTCCACTTCCCAAGCCCTGGGACCACAGGTGTGGGGCACTATGCCCAGTTCCTTCCTCTATTAAGGTCCCTTTGGCTGCAAGTCTTGCAGACTTGGGTTTAGGTGACCTGATAGTTCTGAGGAGAGCTGGTCAAGTGTTTTGGGAGTTTTGTTGAGTTTTTCTTTCTTTCTTTCTTTCTTTCTTTCTTTCTTTCTTTCTTTCTTTCTTTCTTTCTTGTGTGTGTGAGTATTTTGCTGGCATGTATGTTTGTGAACTACATCCATGCCTGGTACCAGTGAGGGGTAGGAAAAGGGGTCAGATCCCCTCGAATGGGAGTTAGAGACAGTTGTGAGCCACCAAGTGGGTGCTAAGACTTTAACTCGGGTCCTTTAGAAGAGCAGCTAATGTTCTTAACTGGTACCATTTCTCCAGCCCCTGGAGAAGTATTTTTTAGGTTTTTTTCCTTCTACTGGGATGTGGCTGTAGTCTTTCTCCTCCTTAGGCTTTGGGATGTGGCTTTGGGGAAGAAAAGGCAAAGTAGCATTGTTACATCATTATATCAGTAGTGTGCAAAATCATCGTGCCGCTTGACTGATAATGTTGACTTGGTCATGTGACTGAGGCAGCCCATCAGGATGTGCCGGTGTAAAGCCATGCCTTGTCCCTCTTTCATACGACACTGTAGGACGAGGTAGGAAGCTGTTTCAACCCACGCCTAAGGAGTGAGGAATCATGGCCCAGTTTGAGCAGCAAAGATTGAATAAGTTATGTAGAATTTTATTTGTTTGTTTGTTTGTTTGTTTGGGAGTCAGGGGCTCTCTAATTCCAGGGTCTCAACTTGTGGGTCATGATCCCCATGGGTGGGGGATCTAACAACCCTCTCATAGGGATTATTACCTAAGACTATTGGAAAACTGCCAGGTTTAGTGACACTCACCCTTCATCCCAGCACTCAGGGAGCAGAAGCAGGATGGTCTCTGTGAGTTTGAGGCCAGCCTGGTCTACACAGCAAGTTCTAGGACAGCCAGGACTGCATCAAACATAAACACACATGTGCATTTATGTGTGTTTGTAAGCATGTACTTGCTGCTGTGCACCTGTGGTGGTCAGGGGAGAGCCTTCAGTGTCAGTTCTTGGTCATCGTTTTGTCACAGTGTGTACCAGCCTAGCTGGTTGTGAACTTCAGGGAATTCTTCTGTCTCCGCTTTCCATCTCCCCACAGAAGCACTGGGATTACAGCTGAGCTTTCCCATGCCCAGTGTGGGTGCTGGGGATCAGACTCAAGTCCTCATGCTTGCACAGATCCATTGAGCATCTCTCCAGTCCCTCTTCATTCTTTAGTGGCGTCCTTCACAGAGTAGGTGTTTCAATAAGGTTCGGTAGATTTCTTTTATAAATGTCCCTTTTACTGTTTTATCTTAAAAATGCATTGCCACACCCAAAGTCAATGTTCCCCCTTTTTTTGAGGGAGATAGAGAAGCTTCTTATAACTCCATACTTTAGATTTCAATCCATGTCTTCATTGACTTTTCTGCAGTCGCTAAAGGATCCTTTGTTTAAAAGACTGTTTTCCATGTTTGCCTTTATGCCTTCAGCAGAGATGCATTGGGGCTGCTGGGATGGAGTTCAGTGGGTAAAGTACTTGCCCAGCATGCACAAAGCCCTGGGTTCCATCCCTACCACTGCCTAAACCAAGTGTGATAAAACATACCTATAATCCCAGCAGTGAGGAGGTAGAGGCATGGGATCAGGAGTTCAAGATCACCCTCAACTACATCCTAAGTTCAAAGCTAGCTAGGGATCCATGAGAGCCTGTCTGGGTGTGTTTCTGAGTTCTCTGTTCTATGCCATTAAGCATTTACCAACGCCATCCTGTTTTGACTATGATAGCTTTACTAGTATTTGAAGTCTGCTGTCAGGACTCTCTGCCGCCTTTGCATGTGTGCTTCGGGATTAGTTTGTCAATAACAAGGAAATGTTTTCCTACGGTTTTAACTGAGAGAGGTTTATATTGCCCAGTTGTCAATCCTATTCACATTTAGTTTGGTTTCTCCCTAAACATTCTGCCGCCCAGTGGGACTCTTTCTTAAATGAAGGGAAATTATTCCTAGAATCTCCTAGAAATGTTTCCACTCACAGTCACAGCTCAGTAACTAGAGTTGTATCGTTATGGCCCCCAGTGCAGGGGTAAGGAGCATCGCTACTGACTTGAAACAATCCCAGAATCTCACCAGGCACACAGGAGAGGCACAGGGCTCCTATACTAAAATGGGGATTCTTTGAAAAGAATAAAAACCCTGGAGGAACCCAGAAGTGTCAGCTGCGTTATTATTTCAGAGAGGATCGTTTTAGACCTAACTGCAGGAAGCCTCATTGGGTCCTACAGCTAATATAAGCCAAAGAAGGACTCGAATCCAGCTCTTTGAAATTCCCAGATCTGCCTTCTGCTGGCCATTTGGACCTCATTTCAGACAGCATTTTCTAGAGAATAAAATGAAAGAAAGAAAGAAACCCCTTTTCTTGGGGTGAACTAAGGCAATCTCGGAGCTTTCCCAGCCTGCCCTTCAGCTAACCATTTACGCTTTTATTAAGTTATGACTAATGGCCGGTGAGCCGCTGGAGGCTGCACCCTCAGGCCGAGCGCTTCAGACCATTCTAAGAGTAAACAACATCTTCAGATTCTGCTCTGAGAAAATTCAATCGCCGTCCTTTGTCTTTCTGAGCTCAGGGATTGGCAAATAGGCTGCTGCTGGGCCCTGCTCGGGTTGAAAAGAAAGGAACCTTCCAAAGCAGGCGGGCTGTTTTGGGAAAGTGGCTGCTAATGGGGCCTCGTGGGGCGGGGGCCAGGCGCAGACTGAGCAGTTTGCATATTGGCTTTTACAAACAACTGGCTCTGAGTCAGCGGTTAATGGAAAGGGAATAGGGTTCCTGCCCAATGGTTTCTTCCAAACACCCATTTCCAATTGCAAGCATATCTGAGCCTTTCTTCTGGGGCTTGTTGTGTCTCTGTGAGTGAATTAAAGAGGCAGGCCAGAGGGCGGAGTTCTGACCATAGCTGTGTTCATCTGAAAACATTCTGAAAAAAAACACTCCACAATGGGGAACCTCATTCAGACCCACCTTTAGGAGTCCTGGCTGGGAATATCATCTTTCTAGTTAGGAGATATTTAGAGACCGCTGTGCTTATACAAACCTGGCTCTGGCTACATCTGGGACAGATGTGGGTTTTCTTCCTTCACAAAATGCAGATTGGTCACAGAAGGATTGATTTACAGGTTTGAGGCCAGGATGTTCTACATAGTGAATGTGGGGCAGCCTAGACTACCTGCAAGACCCTGTCTCAAAAGAACAAAACAACCATGTGCTGCAAGTTTTAGCTCAGAAACACACATGCATGCACACAGAGAGTCAGGCTCAAATTCAGACTAAAATGTAAATGATTCCTGGCCCAACATCCCCCCTCTTCAACCCCCCACATACTCTATATTCCACCTCCCACAACATGAAGGCCTTTCTAAAATTCCTCAGGCAAATTCTGCCTGTGTATCTAGCCTGTGCCCTAAAGAGTGATCTTTGCATTCTGGGTTACTTATTCAATAAACACTTGCCAGGAGCAGAGAGTATCAGAGACACTGTTTTCAGTAGCAGTAGTGACTTATATTTCCATGGCTCTCCTCAGGAACCAGGAATGCGTGTTGTCTTTCCAATAGACCTAGGAAGTTGGCAATATTCGTATCACTCCCTTCCTGTAGATGAGGAAAGTGAGGCACAGGAAACCAGTGGACTTGTCTAAGGCCACATAGCTAAAAAGTGGTAGAGCCTGGGTTTGAACCTAGGCAGTTGAGTCCCTAAGCGCTCTTTGGGAATCTGATAGCAAACAGAGGACAAAGCTTCCCCTGACTGGGGGTGAGGCTCAGCTGGCAGACTACTGCTAGCATGCACCAAGGTCAGGGGGCTAATGATGATACTTGCTTGTGGTCCTGGCACCACGAGGTAGAGCCCAGAGCTTCAGAAGTTCAGAGTCACCTTTGGCTACTGCTGTGTGAGAAAACTTTTCCTGGGGAGATGCAATACACACATCTACTCAACATAGGGAACCATGAGAACCCAATGTAGAGATACCACCAAAGAACAATTTGGTGAACCATGAGTTTTATTGGGGTTATGTACAGGAATATGGGTGAGGACTGACTTGCAGGGACAGAAATGACTCAAAGAAAACTGGATCACCAAAGCCCACCCCAGCATGGGTGACAGCTCACAAAGCTGAGAACCTGGAGCACACTGCACAGCCTGCAGGCAGCTCAGCGGGTTGTAAAGTGTCTTTTCCAGATGTCTCAGTTGGTCCGAACCTCTTCCAGACATCCCTGCCTGTTTCTGCTCCTTCCAGGCAACTGGTCTAGCCCCAGAGTCTTCTTTGCAGCTCAGCTTTCCTGTCTGAGGGGCTGTCTTAGTCAGTGTTCTGCTGCTGTGAAGAGACACCATGACCATGACAACTCTTAGAAAAGAGAATGTGTTATTGGAGCTTGCTTACAGCTTACAGTTCATTACGTTGGGGAGCTTGGCAGCACACAGGCAGACATGATGCTGGAGAAGTAGCTGAGAGTTCTACATCTTGATCTGCAGGCAACAGGAAGAGAAAGAGCCACTGGGCCAGGCTTGGGTTCTTAAACTCTAAAGCCCATCCCCAGAGATATATTTCCTCCAACAAGGACACACCTCCTAATCCTTCTAAGAGTGCCTGATGACTTCCCTATAATTAAGTATTCAAAGAGATGAGCTTATGGGAGGCATTCTTCTTCAAACCACTGCAAGGGGATTCTCAGCTTTTTTAACTTACTCTGGCAGGGAAGGGCCTAGTGAATCTGGTCACTTTTAGGGACTTCCTGGAGCTATTTTGAGTTTTTGCTCTTCCAGCTTAAGGAGCTTCCTGCAGGATGGAATGTTTTGATCTTGGAGGAAACTGCTACTACATAGTCAGTTCAAGGCCAGCCTGAGCCACACTAGGCCTTCTTACCAATGACTTCACCCGACTTCACCCAGGTTGCCTTTTGATTCGGGGAACATTGAACATGCATACCTACAGTAATGTCTTCGAGTGGTGTGAATTCTGTGAAGAAAATCTAAGGGCAGCAGAAGGCTGAGCAAAGGTCCTGAAAGGCAGGAGTCCAGTGTATGGTGAGGGACTGCAGGGGAGTTGAAGGCAGGAGGATAGATGGACAGGCTCCTTTGCATTTCATAGAGCAGTCTGGCTGCACACTGGCAAGTAGGTGGGGGAAAAGAGAAAGAATAGGCTGGGTAGGAGGAGAATTGTGGATCGAGCCAGAACTGGGGTTGGGAAGTGTTGGTAAGTTGAAGCTAAACTGAGGTCCTGGCTTGTTGGGGTGGGGCCTAGAGAACTCGTCAGTCCGTGTGTTTGATAGAAAGGGTAAAGGAAAAGAGTCCAAGTGGGGCTCTCCAGATTTCAACTTGAACCATTAGGTAAGCCAGGGTGCTTCAAAAGAATATGTATGTTTATTTCACGTGACATTTTGATACAAAGCATTCATCTTCTAAGTTAATGCTCAAGCACCATGCAACCAAGATACCAACACACACACACATACATATATACATACATACATACATACATACATACACACACACATATATACATATAGATACACATATTTCATCATGATTTAAATATGTTTACAACTCTATGTTGGGCCATATTCATAGTTACCTTAGGTCATGTGTAGCCTGTGAATACCCATGAACATCTGTGAGCAGCATGTAGAACACCCTGGTGTAAACAGTGATGCCTCCTACTGAGGAGGAGAAGGACAGGGAGAGAATGGGTTTATTTTTTGGATGGTGTGGTAGGCATGAGGGTGCTGAGTCTTAAATTTTATCTTGGAGATCTAAACTTGAGATCTCAATAGACTTAGAGTAAACAAAGGCTTGTAGAAGGAAGTTTCTGTCCCTCCCAGTCCCGCAACCATTCAGTTCCAAATAAACACACAGAGTCTTATATTAATTATAAATTGTTTGACCTTTTAGCTCAGGCTTATTATTAGCTAGCTCTGACAACTTAAATTCACCCATAATTCTTATCTATATTTATCACGTGGGTTCATACCTTTTCTCATTAAGACATTCTCATCTTGCTTCTTCTGCATCTGACTGGTGAGTGTCTGCCTTTTCTCTTCCTAGAATTTACCTAGTCTGGTTGCCCTGCCTATACTTCCTGCCTGGCTACTGACTAATCAGCATTTTATTAAACCAATATGAGAGGTTCAAACCTTTACAGTGTATAAGAGCATTATCCTACAGCAGAGACTCATCCATCAGGCCTGGCTGGACTTCTCTCATGAATGTCCTCAGTGTGTAGACCAGCTGGATCTCCTAAGAACACATTAGAGAGGCCAGGCCACCTGGTGCACACATTTAATCCCAGCACTCAGGAGGCAGAGACAGGCAAATCTCTGTGAGTTCAAGACTAGCCTGTTCTACAAGAGCCAGTTCCAGGACAGGCACCAAAGCTACAGAGAAACCTTGTCTTGGAAAAAAAAAAAAAAGAACACATCAAGCAATTAAACTTCCTATATGGGACATGTTGTAACATGATGCTGTGAAAACCGCAGACACCATGGACCTTTGAGTACTTGAAATGTGTTTGGTACAACTAAGGATATGTGTGCTTAATTCTTTGAGATGTAGATGATTGTGTAAAATCTCACAGACCTGGGAAGAGACAAGCAGAAGAATCAGAGGATGTCAGGAGCCCCAGCATTCAAGGAAGTAGCCTGGGCTGCCTCCAGGTACCTGGGCTACACTCACATCCATATTTAAGCATGGCTATTTCCACTGCCTGGTAGTTAGTTACTCAGAGGAACAGACGGTGTGCTTCTGACAGGTGCAGTAGCGCTCGGGAGGCAGAGGCAGGTGGATCTCTGTGAGTTCATTTCCACATATGGTCTACATAGTGAGACCCAAGCCACCCAGAGAGCTATAGAAAGAGACCTGCCTCAAAAAATAAAAAATTAAGAAATGGCCCTGAAAAGAGCAAAGTGCATGTAAGTCCTAAGAAGGAAATGTAGCTAGCTGGAAATAATGCAGCTCTTTAAGTGCTCCCTAGAGCTTTAAGGTCTCCTATATTTTTCTGCTGTTTTATGGAGGATTAACAGAAGGGCAGTTGAATGAATTTGGAGACAGGAGCTGGGTAATGTCCTGAGGAATGTTGAAAGCCTGCTGCTCATAGAGCAGAGGAGGCGGCTCAGTGGGTAAGAGCACTTTTTCTACTGAAGGGTGGAATCTTCAGACTCAGTAAGAGAAGCTGTTTTAAACGAATAAGGCCAAGAATGATAGAGAAGACATCCGATGTCCTCTTCTGGGCTCTGGATGCCTGGCATACACACCCACATGCATACATGCATGCATACATTCATGCAACATACATACATTACATACAAGAGTCCACTGACCAGGTACCCCCTAATGTGAATGCCCCTTTGAAGTAACACCTGTTTCTCTGTGTTGGTGCAACTGACACATTCCCTGTCCAGCTACAACCGGGTAAGTTAAATGCCTTATGTTTAAGAGTCCTCCCAAGTCTAGGCTGCAGTCAGGAATGACTGAGCCAATAAATAAATAATGAATGAATGAATGAATGAATGAATGAATGAATGAATGAGTGAGTGAATAAATAATAAACAAATAAAGAAATGATGAATGAATAAATAAATGGATAAATAAAATGGAGAGATGGGCCATTGCTTTCATGAAGGTTGATTGCTGCTGCTGTATTAGTGCCATCAGACCTCCCAGTGACCAACACCTTCAGAGAAAATGACCCTTCTGTGCTTAATTGGGAAAAAGTGAGAGGACAGAGTTGCAGCTTTTAGGAGGAGTAAGCCAAGGTCAACACCAAATGCCTGCTGCACAACTGACTTGGGGTAGGAATCTTTCCCCCCAAGGTTCATGTGGGGTTGTGTGCTTGAAACAGGGCTCTCCGTCGAACCTGCTCTAATGTTTCTTTTGCTAAATTGGGCTGTGGATTTACAGTATGTGAAAAATTAAATTAGTAGTCAGGTTGGCAAGATGGTTCGGTGGGTAATGATGCATGCTGCCATGCCTCATGACCTGAGTTCAACCCCTGCATACCATTGTGACAGAGGAGAGAACCTACTCCCACAGGTTGTCTCTGACCTCCACATTACACACACACACACACACACACACACTCTGAAATAAATTAAATGTAATTTAAAACAATGTTTAAGTTAGTGGCCCCTCACCGGAAGTTCATTTTCAGCTAAGGATACAGGACTGTAAAGTGGTAGTTCCTAGATATGATACCACCATTCATGAGAGCTGGGGTACCCGAAACAGAGCCCGGAGCCCCAGATATTCCCACACAGCAGCTGGGGTTAGATGCTGGAGGGAGGGCAGGTCATCCAAAGAAAGTCTTGGGAAGGCAGAGGGTTGGACTGCTCATGAAAAAGGCTCAGAAGATAGCAGCCTGAAACTGATGGCCTCCGTCATCCTGTCTACAGTGATGAGGCAAAGACACTGAGCCCTGGAGGAAGGACAGGCACAGGTCAGAGACAGTGGCCTTAGAGAGGAGCTGTGCCCACCATGCTCCTGCTCGTTCCTGAATCTTCTCTGGGAGATGGAGCCCTTCGTTTATAACTCTTTTTCTCCAGGAAGTGAGGGGGTGACAGGCAGGGAGTTGAGATTAAAGGGACAGTCAGGTCATTTTAGGAAAGAGCAATCAGCCTGGAGATAGATCCATAGAGCAACTATGAGCTCACTGTCTAGGGGAAAAGAAACATTCTCTCAACATCAATATTGATCACGGATGTTGCAGAGTCCTCTCCTATGCCCTCATCCTTCCCTCATGTGTGACCAGGCTCTTCCTTGTCTTTCAGTATCCGAGTTCCAGGAGGAAGGAATGAACGCCATCAACCTGCCTCTGAGCCCCATCTCCTTCGAGCTGGACCCCGAGGACACCATGCTGGGTAACTGTCCCCTTGTACTAGACCGGCTTAGTGCACACCACTTAGACACTTCCACCAAACTCCTTTTCTTTTTTCTAGCTCTTGTTTTAGTTTTAGGACTTTTTTTTTAATTTTAAGCATTTATTCTTTGAGAATTCCATACATGCATGTAATGAAATATGATTGTATCCATTTCCATTTTCTCTGTAACTTCCAAATCCCCCAACATATCCCTCCTCCCAACTTCATCTCTTCCTCTCCATCCTCCTCTTCTTCTTTTTAATGACCCACTAAATTCAGCTAACGTTGCCTATATGTGCACAGCTGGGAGCTATCCCCTGGAGCATGGGCAACCCACAAGTGGATACACCACCAAAGAACCATCCTCCCTCTCTCAGTGGCCACCAGCTGCCTATAACTCATCAGCAGGCAAGAGCCCCTCCTCCACCCAGGCTGGAAGTCTGGCTGGCTTAATCTTATACACATATGATTCCGGGAACTACAGATGCTGTGAGTTCCTAAGTGTAGTAGCCATGTCATGTCCAAAGGAGAGCATGTCACAGCACTCCCTGCATCCTCTTCTGGCTCTTCCATTATTGCTGTCTCCTCTCCCTCAGCGTTCCCTTAGGGCTGAACTCTCACAGCTGCCTATTCCCTGCACTTGGGCTGCTCTCAGCCTCGGTCAGAGAAGCTTCTTTTTGTAGTAGGCAGCAGTCAATACAGAAGCCCTGTTTCCTTTTCCAGAGGAGAATGAGGTGCGGACGATGGTGGATCCAAACTCACGCAGTGATCCCAAGCTTCAAGAGCTGATGAAGGTAAGAAAAGATGAGGAGAGGTTCTAGGAGACTTCCCTGCCCCCTTCTGGCCTTGGTGAATGTGTATAAACCACCTGTTCTGTGAAGGCACCATACAGGGGACACTACAAGGAGGACTGAGTCATATCAAAGCCCCTCAAAGGAACGTAGAAAGTCAAAAGTAGGAACAGCCCCGTTTTCCAGATGAGGAAACTAAGTCTTAGGAAACCAAGTGATTGATTTGTTTATGGTCTAGCTGGTTTAGAACAATGGAACCGGGGGCTGGAAGTGTGGCTCAGTTGGTAGAGTACTCTCCTAGCACGCACACAGCTCTGGGTTCCATCCCCAGCACAGCATAGCCTGGCATATATGGTACATGACTATAATCCCAGCATTTGGGAAATAGAGGCAGAAGGATCAGAAATCCAAGATTACCCTGAGCAACAGAGTTTAAGGCCCATCTGTAATACTTGAGACCGTGTCTCAGAAAAAGAAAGGAAGGAAAGAGGAGGAAGAAAGGGGTGGGGAAGGAGAGAGACTGTATGTTGTATGTGGCACTTTGGCCGTCACGTAGCAACTCTTCTGCCCTTCACCTGTCCCTTCTTGTCCCCTGACCTACCCCAATAGCTTTTGGGGTACCGGCCCTTAGGGCATGGTCTGAGGCTGTGGAACGTGTGGGCCGGGGAGTAAAGACCACGCCCGCTGTGACTACTCCCAATAGCTTTAGGATGGGGCTGGAGGTGCTTCAGCACGCACAACAGCATGCTCACACATGGACTGGGCGGAGTGCAAAACAGGCCAGAGTCAGTGAGCTGTACAGCAGCTGCCCAGTTGAGCGGTTCAGTGTGAACAGAGCCAGACCACGTCCTAAGGGCCCGTACCCCAAAAGCTATTGGCTGAGTGGATCCCACAACACTATCCCTCCTCTTTGTTCACAGGTCCACTCATAGTGTCTTCCTGCTCAAAGCCTGTCATGCAGAGTTGGGTGGTATTTGAGTCTTTGCTTTGACTCTCTTCAGCCTCAGATAATCTACCTAGCAACAGAGGGACAGCTGAATGCTGGCTGCAGCACTCTCTGACCCCAGGCTTCTGTTTAAGCTGCTCCCTCTACTTAGATTGCCTCTGGCTTCCCACACACCACATCCTCCCAGAAGTCCTCTCTGATGCCCGTTGCTATGACCCAGCCTCTGTATAGCCCAGGCCCCTTGGCTTTAGTGTGTCAGTGTCTGTCTCCACGTACTCTGACTCCTGCACTAGGTGCTTACTCCCTTGCACTCTCTCTCTCCCTTTCCTCCCCTCCTCTCTCTCCTAGCCTCCCTGCAGTGAGCTGCTTGGGGTAAGAGATTTGCCTTTCTTTGGAACCATCTTATCCCCAAAGTCTAGCATACTATGCCATGGATAGCAGGTATTTCATATCCATTGGCTGGAAGAGAAGAAAAAGAAGGAGAAGAGAAGTGAGAAAAGAAAGAAGCTTTTATAAAAGCAGGCAGATGGGGCCCTGGAAGATGGCTTAGTGGGTAAAGTGCTTCTATACCAGCGTGAAGGCCTAACTCTGGATCCTAGAACCCACAGGATGGAAACCAGGTGTGCTGGCATCACTTGAAGCCTTTCACTGAGGGCAAAGGGACATGAAGAAAGCTGGTCTCAACAAAGTGATGAAGTTCAGTGGAGAAACCCTGTCTCAAAAATATAAGGTGGAAAATAATGGACAGAGATAACCAAAGTCAACCTCTGGCCTCCACATGAACGTTCATGACCGCATGCGTACTCCCATGGATGCATCACACACACACACACACACACACACAACCACCAGCAGACAGGCTATTCAAAAGTATGATCAGGATATTGTCTGTGTAGCTGTCACTAACTCAGCAGAACAAAGCTGCGTGACCTGTGAACTGCTGTGAGAACCTGGAGGACTGAAGGCAGCCTTCTCAGAGGAGCTGAATAAATGCCCCTTCAGTGGTCTGGGCTTCAGACCATACCCCCTTTATTCTCTGGGCCTCAGCACAAGCCCCACAGACTGGCCCCTTCGTGATATCTTCTATACTGTATCCACTGATGGCTTCCCTGGTGAGGGAAGAGCCTGAGCCCTCACCTTGCCATGCAGGGAGAAGGTGGGCCAGCTGAAGTGGAGATTCTGTCTGCCCTTGTGCTTTTCTGGGGTGCTTGGCATAGGAGAGCCAATACTGGAGAGGTTAGCTCTTAGCTGGTATTTTAGTTACTTTCCTATTGCCATGACCAAACACCATGGCTAAGGCAACTTGCAAAAGAAAAATTTAATTGGGGAGTCACAGTTGCAGAGGATTAGAGTCCATAACCATCATGATGGGGAACATGGTAGCAGGCAGGCAGACAGGCAGACAGCCATAGCACTGGAGTGGTAGCTAAGAGCTTGTATCTGATCCATAAGCATAAGGCAGACAGAGAGAGAAAGACTCCAGTGACACATCTCCAACAAGGCCACAACTCCTAATCCTTCCCAAACAGTTCCATCAACCAGAGACCAGGTATTCAAATATAAAACCTATGGGAGCCATTCTTATAAAACCCCCACAGCTAATCCTGGCTTGGGTAGGCAATGTTCTAATGGTCCAAGAGACAACAATCAGAACAAGCTCTACTGTTTGGGTTCCAAACACTGATCTGAACCAAGAACCTAGCTTGCAGAAGAGGAAGATTGGAGGTGCACATCATTGTACAAACAAAGTACAACCTTGCCCAGCAGGCCATAACCACACTCCAGGGAGAGCTTTGACTTTCCAGATCTAGGTTACATCTGCCACCTTGAAATCCTAATCTTCAACCCCCTTGTCATCTTTTCAGAGACTCCTCAAAACCAAGGCTTTGGGGAAGCATTCATTGCTGCTTACTTCTCTGTGCTCCCTGCCTGGGTTGGGCCTTGTGATAGTTACTCTTGATTGTCACCTTGAGGAGATTTAGAATCTCTAAGGAAACAAATCTGTGGGCATGCTTGTGGGCAATTATCTATGTTAGGTTGATGTAGGAAGACCCACCCTAAGTGTGGACAGCACCCAGTTCATGGGCTGGGGCCCCAGACAGAACAAAAAAGGGGAAGAAAGCTGAGCGTCAGCACCCATCTCTCTCTGCTTCTGACTGTGGGTACTACATGGCCAGCTGACAGTAACTACTCTTGCAAAGTACCTAAAGGAAGGGTGTTTGATATGCTAACATCTGCCTTCCATGGAGTATTGGGCCATTGTCATAGGTAATTCTTTTCCACTGCCTGACACAGATAGTACTTTGGTCCACAGTGTTAGCAGTCAGGAACCAGAGGATCCACAGAAGTAACTGGCTTGCCTCAGACTCACACAGGACAAAGATGGGCATGCCCAAGTTAACAAGTTCAGAGATGACTAGAGTTTGCACGCACATAGGCTTATGAGTAGACCACAGTTCACAGGGGGCAGGCACATGTACATCATGGACCCCAGAGAGATGCAGGCACTTGTGTGCACAGCTGTAGATGGCGGGGATGCACACATGAGTTAGTAAGTGGAGCTGGAGTTTTAATCTGCATGACTCCAGAGTCCATACACTTGCCTGGTATGAAGTCTATCCCATCGGAGGAAGGCCTGGCATCAGAGAAGGTCAGCAGACTCATTGGTACTGCCCACACTAGAAACACTAACGTGTCTTAGTTAGGGTATCTCTTGATGATGACAAACAACTTGGGAAGGGAAGGGTTATTTCAGCGTAGAGTTTGTCATCCATCACTGAGGGAAGTCAGAACAGAAACTCAAATAAGGCAGGAACCTGGAGGCAAGAACTGATGGAGAGGCCATGGAGGAATGCTGCTTATTGGCTTGCTCCTCAACGCTTGCTCAGCCTTGTTTCTTATAGAACCCAGGACCAGCAGCCCAGAAGTGGCCCCACCTACAATGAAGTGGGTCCTTCCCAGTTCAATCACTAATCAAGAAAATGTCCGACAGACTTAGTACAGCCAGATCTCTGAGGCCATTTTTTCATTTGAGGTTCCCTCTCTCAGATGACTCTAGCTTGTGTCAAGTTGACAACAAACTAGCCGGAACACTCTGCAAATGCACGGGGGTACTGAGGCTCACAGCCACGTTTGCACACTGGTCCCATGACTGCTCTGCTTCTCTTAATTAAGAGTGAAGTTCATGTAGATTTTAATTGCCCAGCATGAGAAAGCTGCTTTCCAAACACACAGGCAGCAACTCCTTGCTGACTCTTGCACTCTCTCTGTAGGTGCTCATTGACTGGATCAATGATGTGCTGGTCGGTGAAAGAATCATTGTGAAGGACCTGGCTGAAGATCTCTACGATGGCCAAGTCCTGCAGAAACTCTTCGGTAGGAGAGGGAGACTTGGGGATAACAGCCGGCTCTTAGCTGAGGCTCTAGTTCTAGGTCACAGTGACTCACCTGAGAGGGGTTTGAAGTTGGTAGAGTGGGACAATGGAAGCACAGGGGCTTTAGCTGCCCAGTAGGGCTACTGCTTTATATGATGGAATTGTGGGAGGAGTCTCGGTGACCACGTAGATCTGCCCCCTGGCATTCTGGGTCAACTGTGTTGTCATGAGAAACCCCCACTGCAGAGATGCAAAGCACACCTCACCCTCCAGGAAACTGATCTCATGGCCTCGCTAGGTAGATTAACACATGCGTGAGTGGCCCCTTGTGGTTTTAGACTTCAGTGGCTGATGGGTATGTGTGTGTGTGTGTGTGTGTGTNTATATATATATATACCTGGCAGGAAGGTACTATGATAGCCAAGACCTATGGTGTGTGACCCTTTGTGGTTTATATGTGTGTCTGTACTCTATGATCTATGGGAGTGTTCATGTATGCACCTCTTGTTGTCTACAGACACATATGAATGCTTGTGTTCTTCTGTGATCTATTTAAATGTATGTGTCCCTTTGTGTATCTATGGAGCTGTGTGTGTCCCTCTATGATCTATAGGTCTTTATATGTTCCTGTCATCTACAGAAGCCTGTATGTATGTCTGTTGTGCACTTGTGATCTATGGATCTATGTATTTTCCTATGCCCCTCTCTGATCTGAGTGCTACTAAATATATGTGCTGTCACACACAGACACACACACACACACACACATGCTAACACACACACACATTCTGTTCCTGTATGCCTTCCCAACTGTTCATATGGAAATCTAAGACCAAAGGGAAGGAAAGGAGAATTCTGGATGTTCTTAGTAGGGAATGAAGTGGGCTTTCTGTCTCATCTTCTTGTCACTTGGCCCACAGCAGCCCAAGATTCTAATGTCATTATCTAACTGCCCTTCAGCCACCTCTGCCTGGGTGTACTTTGGACTGAATATACCCTTCTAGAGAAGTACCCCTCTCCTTGCCAGCCACCCCCAGGCACAGTGTTGCCAAGAACCCCTTCTTGCTCAGAGACCTCTCCTGAGTCCATCTGATTTTCCATTTTTACTTTCCCCCTTTGCACTTGTCTAAGCTGTTGAAAAGCTTCCGAGCTGGCACCTGCTCTTCCCGTCCCACCTCCGCTGGTCCGTCACCTGCTAGCTACGACACCTGGTTAAATCACAAGTTCTGTCCACCCTGACTTAGGACCCCCGGGGCCCTTCCCTGCAGATCACCATCCAGACCACTTAGCACAGTTACCAGTACTTCAGGTCATCTCCCAACCCCCACACTGTCTGCAGCCTTTCTTCCAGGCACTCTCCACCGATGGCTCACATGGCAGGCAAAGTAAGTGACTGTCCTCACCACTAGTTTTTCTATTTGTGTTTCCACTACAGTACATTATTTCGTGTGCCATGTGTTCAGTCCAACATTCACTCTTGCATCTGCCTCTAGGGCCTTTCTTCCTCCACCATCGACCCAGAAACACTATTATTGCTCATCCTGGACTCAGGTGTCTCCCTTTTACACACTATACATTATGATCATATGTAGAAGACAGAGCTATGAATTCTTCTGTGCTCATCCCCCAACCTATAATATGTGTCTAAGGGAAAAATGTATGTGTGTTCAAATTTATATAATCCGAAAATATTCCAGAATCTGGTAAAAGTTTGTTGAGTGCTGACCCAACTGGAAATTCCACATATGGTGTGCATGCTGAGCTGCAGTTGAAGCTGGTTCACTAGAATGAATGTGCAAAACTACCTTCAGCTTAGGCATGCTGGCAAGTGCCAAGAATCCCAGCATTAAGGAGGCTTAGGCAGAAGGATTCTTGCAAATTTGAGGCCAGCCTCAGCTGCATAATGAGTTTATGTCCAGTCAAGCCTACCTAGCAATACTATTTACAATAATAAGTACCTTTGGGCTTTGTATTGATACTGTAAGTGTATATGAGCCATTAAAGAATTTTGTGTTTAAGACTTAAGTCTCATCCCTAAGATGTCTTATTGTATACATGGCAGCATCCCAAAATCTGTAGGAGAATATATGTATATATGAAATACTTTCTTTCCCATGAATTTGGGGTAAAGGATATTTAGCTTGTATAAGTATGTATCCATAACATGCACATACACATATATGTGTTTCTACGTGTCTTATGTGCTGGTTGTAACTGTGTATGTAAGTACAGGTGGCACTCTTAAAATCAAGAAGTATTTATTTTTTCCAGGTTTCTCTGGCCCTGTCCGGCTGCCTCAAACATCACCTCGCTCTTAATCAATGTATATTAGATAAATGAATGAATGGCTAATATAAAATCTAGTAATTTCTTGGAAGCTAAACGGATTTGGTACTCAAACATCAATATTAATGAGTATTAATATTTAAAGGTTGTAAATGCTAGCTGAATACAAAATAGAAAGGCTTTGGCACATGTAATCATGGAAAAGATGTGACCCTCACTGAGCATGTCCCCTGTGGCTGCAGCTGTTGGACCCTCCAGCAAGATTTCTATCAGGATTAGAAGCTATTTAAAATGTCTTATGCTAGGCTCTCTGAGGATGGACCACGGCCACAGTCATCTTGCCTCCGGGGTAGGGTTATAAAAGAACCTGCCATCACATCTGTGTGGCTTATATATGAGTAGGTCGGATGGCTTGAGATGTCCACCTTTATGTCACAAAGGTGAGTCACAGCAGAAACCATGCTCCATGTGTGAACTTCCAGACCCACAGGTAGGACGTCCAGGTGAGGAGAGCCAGTGTGAGGCATGATGTGGATAGAGCCCCTGGGACAGACCAGTTTGGATACAGGTTTGGATGACTCCTGTGACCTTGAGCTCCCCTCTAGCTAGTCTTCTGTCTTCCCTCTTCCCCTGCCTCTGCCACCAGTGTAGCCACTCCCTGCCGCCCCAGAGTGCAGCAGCCACCTTCCCATCTTCCCATCAGCTTTCCCTGCTGACATCATCAGTCTGGATTCAGACTTCAGCTTCTGGCATTTGACTGAGCACTGTGTTCCTTCCCCTGGCACGTGGCCTCTGCGTCCTCATGTTCTCCAGGTGTTCTCTCCTGTCACTGACCCCTGCTGCTGTCTTCTCCTAAGGGTCTACTTCTTCCAGTCAGGGTTGGAATTTCTCGTGTAATGGTTGCTTTTCTGATTGATGCAACCAAATAGCTGATGAGCAATAGTTTAAAGCAAGAAGAGTTTATACTGGTTCGCAGTCGGAGAGGACACAGCCTGGCATGGCAGGGAAAACATGGAGCCAAGAGCAGGAGGCAGCTGATAAATTATATAACACAGTCAGGAAGCAAAGAGACTCGTTGTCCATCTTGGCTTTTCTTTCTTCCCACTTCCTGGGCACTTTCACCCATTCCTGCAGTTTCAGCCACTACCATAATGGCTCACATGTCACTCCAGAACAGCAATCTCCTCGAAACTGCCAGGCTCATCTTTAATGTCTTCCAGAGGTCACCACGTGGATGTTCTTCAGCCACCTTGCCACCAGCCTATCCCAAACAGGCTGCTTTCCTTGTTCTTCCCCTCCAAAGCCATTCCATTTCCACTCCAATGAATGGGCTCACTGTGCACAGCTAGGTGCTCAAATGAACTTGGGTCGTATGGATGGCTCACGCAACTCCATCCACACAAGTCCTGGCAACTATATTCCCATCTACTATGTATCAAATCTATCCCATCTCAACCAGCTTGCAAAGCTCTCATAAAAGAGGTTGGCTCAGTCTGGTATTGGGTAAGATTAGCTCTCACCATTATGCTGCTCCCACCTTAGCTTAGAATTTCTCTTAGGTTTTTGGTTCCATCTTTTTCTCCTGTCCACTGTTTCTTGCCTCAGTAACATACTGGAGATATTCCAGATCTTTCTATTTTTCACTAATCCACTCAACACTTAAACGAACCCATAGGACATTTGTCACTTTCTTTCTAAACATTGTGACTTTAAACTAATTTTAGGGTCTGAGTCACAAAGGTTGTGCAAGGCATTTCCACATGCTCGCCTAAGCTCCTGCTTGGTTCACAGCTGGCCCAGCCATCACTCCAATACAAATATTAAAAGAATAACTTTTAAATGCTGTTGAACCAAATTACAGGCTTTCTTTCAACACACTACCTTCTTGCTTAAAATTCTTTTAGATTTATTTTTTATTTTATGTATACAAGTGCTTTGCCTTTGTATATGAATGTAAACCGCATGCATGCCTGGTGCTTGGGGATGCCAGGAGAGGGCATTGGATCCCTTGAGCTGAAGTTAGGATAGTTGGGAGCTACCATATAGGTTCTGGGAACTGAACTCAGATCCTCTGCATGAGCAACAAGTGCTCTTAACTGCTGAGCCATCGCTTCAGCCCCCAGTAATGTACTACTTTTTAACACGATGCTCAGTTTCAGCATCACAGCTTAAACACTGCTCTAGCTGACAAGTCTCCTTGTTCTTGAGTCCACAGTGGATTCCCATCTTTCCTTGTCTTTCACAGGGTTGTGCTTCTAAAGAATACTGATAGGCGGACCCTTAGTGCAGGTGACCTCTAGTACAGTTGGCCCCTAGTACAAGCAGACCCTAGTACAGGTCACCCCTAGTGCACGTGACCCCTATAGTACAGGTGGCCAGTACAGGCCACCCCAAGTGTGGGTCTCCCCAAGTTCAGGTATAGTACAGGTGACCACTAGTGAGGGTGGCCCTAGTGCAGATGACTCATAGTGCAAGTGACCCATAGTGTCAGTGACCCCTAGTGCAGGTGAATCCAAGTACACTGCAAGCACAGTCCATGGAAATTGACTTTATCCGTTGAAAGGACAAAGATGATCATATTTAAGAACAAAACAAATTGTTACAAGCAAACAAAATTCCTGGGCACAGTAGGATATTGTAATACCAGCATTTGGGGTAGGGGATTAGAATCAGGAAGATCAAGAGTTGAAGGTCATCTTCAGCTACACAGTAAGTTCAAGGTCCTCCTGGGTTCCTAAGACCTTGTCTCAAAATGACCACCTCAACAAAAGGAAGTTACTAATTTCTGTCTACAGTAGAATTCAGTTTCTGAGTAAATGAAGACACAAAAGTTAAAAGAAAAAGCATGGAAATTATGGCATATCAGACACTAATTAAAAGAATGTGGAGGTATTTATTTCATGTCACACAAAGTAGCCTTTAAGGAAACAGCATTTCCAGAATCACTATATATTGATGAGCAATTAAAATAACTAAAAATTGAACTTTTAAACTTATACTTATGCATATTCATCACAAAAAAATAAAAATGATAGTCATTATTCCAAGGGACACAACTTTAATACTGGCATCCAGAATCTTGCAACAAAAGAGTCTTGAGTTCACTGCCACCCTAGGCTACAGAGTGAGACCTTGTCTTTAAAAAGAAGAGGATGTCAGGTGTCCTGGGTAGGCTTTCTATTGCTATGAAGAGACACCATGATCATGGCAACTCTCTAAAAGAAAACATTTAATTGGAGCTGGCTTACAGTTTAGTTCATTATCACGATGGCCGGACATGGTGGCCTGCAGGCAGACATGGTGCTGGAGAGATAGCTGAGAAGTCTACATCTTGATCTGCAGGCAGCAGAAGCAACTGTGTCCCATACTGGACATAGCTTGAGCATAGGAGACCTCAAAGCCTGCCTCCACAGTGACACACTTTCTCCAACAAAGCCACACCTCATTATGGTGCCACTCCTAATGGGCTAAGCATTCACACATGAGTCTGTGAGGACCATATCTATTCAGACCACCATAATGGGCATGACGGCACATGCCTTTAATCTCAGGCCAGCATTTGGGAGACAGAGGCAGGCAGATTTCTGAGTTCAAGGCTAGCATAGTCTATAGAGCCAGTTCCAAATTAGCCCAGGACTACAGAGAAACCCTGTTCAAAACAAAAAACAAACAAACAAAAAAAAAGGAGACAGAAGAACTTAATAAATCCTCCATGGTACAGGTAGATTTTCTAAAAAAATAAAAAAAAAAGAAAAAGAAAACTCAGTAACATATTCAGAGGGCTGGAGAGATGGCTTATCAGTTAAGAGCACTTTCAGCTGCAGAGGACCTGAGTTCACTTCCCAGTGTGTCATACATATCAGCCAACTCACAACTGCCGGTAACTCCAACGTCAGGGGATCCAGTGCTTTCTTCTGGCTTCTGCAGGCACATACATGCATGTGCACATACATGCACGCACACACACACACACAAATAATAAAAACATTCAGAAAAGTTTAATGAGCTGGGATATGCAACTCAGTGGAAGAATGCTTGCATGCATGCACAAGACCCTGGGTTCAATCCATAGTACACACACACACACACACACAAAACATGCACGCATGCATACGTGCACACACACATAAAATAAGATAGTACAGTTCACTACCTTTGTTCTTTTTAGCAGTATGTGGAACTCTGCAAAATTTGGTTGTGTCCATAAAGCAAGTAATTTTCTATCCAATTATTTTTTAAATTCAATGGATGTTTGAAGACAAAAGTAGTTTTGAATAGTTGGCTAGCTGAGGAATCAGTAATACTAGAAAGGGGGTTTTACAGGCTCTGATTCTTTGAGGATATGATGAGTGTTGCAGCTCTGTGAGTTAAAGCATAAGGACCATTCCATTGTTCTGGGAATTGAGTTTATTCTGCCCTGTCGTCACACTTCCTGAGTTCATTGAATGCCATTCCATTGTTGTATAAAGCCCATCTCTGCAATAACATCTTAGTATTCTAACTAAAAGCAAGGAAATGGTCACAAAGTAATATACCTGAAAACAAATTCTAAACCCGATCCTATGTATTTCAAAATCATATTAATACTTCCTAAAAATTAGCCAATTATGGGCAATTTGCAGGAGTCTGGAAATATGTGAGAAATGGCATCCCAGGAAAATAATTCTTCACCAATAGATTTGTAAAGACCCAGCTAATATTACCCTAAGAATAGAAGAAAATTAGAAGTCTAGAAAAAGAAAATATCTTTAATTCCTTGGCATCGTGGAGGAAAATTATTATATTACTGTAGAAATCATTGAATGGGGAGATGGCTCTGCTGGCAAAGCCCTGGCTGTACAAGCATGAGGACCTGAGTTCGGATCCCAGCACCCACGTGAAAAGCCAGCTATGGCAGCAGTAGAGACAGGAGGGTCCTCTGGGGCTCACTGGCAGCCTAGGCAAATCAGTGAGCTCTAGATTTACCAAGAGACCCTGTTTCAAAAACCGATGAAGAGCAATTGAGAAAGATACCTCTAGGCTCACACACACATACACCACAGAAGGAAGGGAAGAAGGAAGGAGGGAGGGAGAGAGAAAAAGAGGGAGGGAAGAAGGGAAGAGAAGGAAGATCTTACTGAGTTAAAGTAATGAAGGAAGTAATGAGAGGATTTGGAAGGACGACCAGATATAAGAACAAGTCATGCAAGACAGGGACTTTCATTCTTGTCAGAAACCATCAGTTTCCTGGACACACAGAATGTTTATTGCAAACAGAGAAAATGGATGGACCCTGGCTAGATACCTACCAAGGATGGTCAAATGCGCAGTAAGCTACATGTGGTACATAGGAATTTTTTCAAAAGAATGACTTGGACCTAGGAAGATACTCAGAATATAAGTTTGTGCAGAAAAAGGTGTGCTTTTCTGCATGTGTGTATATATACACTATAATCTCATTTTTAAATTTTATTTAGATTTTTTTAAATTTGTGTGTGTGACTGTGTGCATGAGCACACACACTCCTGCTGACAATGGGTAAGAGTCTCTTCTCTCCTACCTTCACATGGGTTCCAGGGACCAAACTCGCGTAATCAGGCTTCCCTTGTTAGATGGCAAGTGCCTTTACCCACTGAGCCACCTTGCCAGCCTTCAGGGATATAGTTCCTTTTTCCCGCCTATTGTTTTCAAAACAAGATCAAAGCCAGGTATGATGGCACACACCTTTAAACCCAACACTTGGGAGGCAGAGGCAGGCCACTTTCAGTGATCTTAAGGCAAGCCTGGTCTACTTAGTGAGTGCTAGGTCAGCCAGAGCTACACAGTGAAACCCTATCTTGGGAAATAAAGAGAGAAAAGAGAAGATACTCAGAAATGGAAATGCTTAATGCTAGCCAGCAGAAGATCATAAATATGAAAATCCATACATTGGGTCGGCAAGTCCGTGACTCTCACACCCTTGTCTTCCCTCCCTGCCAGCCTTCTGCTGAGACCAGTAATCTAGCTCAGCAGCTTTTTCCCCAAGACAAGATGGAGCTTCGAACCTAATCATCAGTGTTTTGTACAGCCCTTCCCAATGCCTGCAATTGCAATGTATGAAAAAATAGCTTGCCTCTAAGGACAGTTCCAGTGTCATCAAGAAACAATGGGGCATGATAGTGTGTGTGTGTGTGTGTGTGTGTGTGTGTGTGTGTGTGTGAACGTTCCCTTTCTGTAATAGGAGAGGATCCAAAATGAAAATTTAGCTTTAAAATGGAAAAGGTAGACTAACACCATCACTCATTTGCTGAAAGTGCTGGTGGCCAAGTTTGATGACCTGAGTTTGATCCCTGAGACCAATGGGGTCAAAGGGGAGAACTGACTTCAGCAAATTGCTCTCTGAGCTTCACACAAACTAACACACACACACGGTATATAAGGTTTGCTATATACTTGATAAATCCTTACCCTTCAGAAGTGAGGGATGCTTTGAATCAACTAGAAACAGTGGAGAGATCCATTTGAGGAGGCTGCACATAGAACAGCCTGCAGTCATCCTGACCTGGTGCTGACAATAATTCATGAATCTTCAGAAACCGCACAGACCCTCCAGTGAACAGTCTCACACCAAGGAGCATATAACTTCTGTAAACTAGAGTTACAAAAAAAAAAATAAGCACTCATCAGAGCACTGATGGAAAGTTGAAATATTTATATGGGAGCCCTTGAAAATGCAGAGAAAAGCAATTTTAGACACATTCTGAGCCATGCGTTCTGTCAGTCCTGAATGAGCAGGGGAGCATGGATTTAGATGAATCTAGAAGCAGGGACTGTAATTCCCATCATGGAGGCTACCATTGTTTTGTTCTTTGTGACAGATTAAAATACAAATTTAGATTAGTAAAATGATCAAGCTGTCTCCTGTGTCAAGACACATGAGATGCATTGATATTGAAGCACACTACAGTGTGAATGTCATCTGGAAAGAGAAAAGTCCTCACTCACCTATTTTTGAGACAGGGTTTCTCTGTGTAACAGCCCTGACTGTCCTGGAACTCGCTCTGTAGAGCAGGCTGGCCTTGAACTCACAGAGATCCTCTACCTGGGATTAAAGGTGTGTCCCACCATGCCTGGGCTATTGGGTGCTTTCTTCTTCAAGTTTGTATCCAATACTCTCTGCAGGTGCTCCTGTGCATATTATTAGAGCATGGACGTAGCAGTCCCATGAGGGGCTCATCTGTCTTCCACCTAACTGGCAGGATTTATAGGAGCCATCAGTTTTAAGACACAATCTGATTTTAGGGATGTAAAAATGTGAAGAAAAAAATGTGTGCCTCAGATTTGATAAAATAGACACTGTCTGTCTGTGGCAAGGGTAGGGGTTGGGAGAGAAAGGGAAAGAGATGCTTCCATAAGACCAATGTGGTTGGACGTGACGCCCATACAAGAGTAGACAGGATGTATGGAAAAGGGCATGGCTGGCCAAAAGAAGGCTGGCCAACTAGGACACTGTGGTGTCATTGGAAAAGGAGAGTGGGAAACCCAGAATTCAGGAAGCGCATTCGACGCGGCCGGTTAAATCCCCACTTCTGTAGTCCTGGAGGCCCATGGCACAATCAAAGTATTGGTACTGTCATTAGACCAGTAGTGTTGCTCTTCTAGAAGGCCCTCCGCACAGTTGGTCCCTCATATCCAAAAGCTTCGTGTCAACATGATACAATCTAGACTCAACTGGAGAAAGAGTCTCAATGAGGGATTGGCTACACTCTACACTGGCTGGGCCTGTGGGCATGTCTGTGGAGATTGTATTAATGAAGTTCATTGGTGTGGGAATCCCAGCCCAGTGTGGGATTCCCTACATGGGGAGTTATGAACTATGAGTCAGGAAGTAGAGCCGAGGACAAGCAAATGAGTGAGCATGCATGCATCCATCTCTCTGTATGATGTCATATGACCAAGTATCTTGGGCTCCTGTGACTTCCCCACAGTGATAGAATGGAGCCAAGTGAGCAGGCATACATTCATCTCTCTGAATGATGTCATGTGACTTCCCCACAGTGATGGAATGGAGCCTGGAACTATGAACCAAGATAAATGTTCTCTGTGGAGTTGCTTTTTGTTGGGGTATTTTATCACAGCAACAAAAATGGCAGTAGAACAAACTGAAAATTGAAATATTTGAGCAAAAATTGCACCTGTACTAAAAATACCCATGCTCTTCTTGTCATAATTCTATAAGCTATATAGAATAACAGCATGTAATGATCTTTGTGTTGTGTGAGGCATTTGAATAATCCAGGCATGATTGAAGCATACAAGAGGGTTGCATAGACTCTAGGCAAGCACACTACCATTTCTTCACAGGACACTCAACATCTTGATTTGATTGATTATCTGGGGGGATCCCCAGGCAATCCTAGGGCTGGCTGTAGGTATGTGGTGATTGAGTGAGTGTTACAGTGTTGCATAAGTGAACAAATAAAGGAACAGGCATGAGTTAGATTTTCTGTGACTCAAGATAATAGCTCCT
>LOEQ01000011.1:372997-408053 GCA_001685075.1 Bramus lutescens
TTTTGGTCACCCCAGAGAAGCTGGAGAGTGAGAAGCTCAATGTGGCAGAGGTTACCCAGTCGGAGATTGCCCAGAAGCAAAAACTGCAAACAGTGCTGGAGAAGATCAACGAAACGCTGAAGCTTCCTCCCAGGAGCATCAAGTGGAACGTAGACTGTGAGTCATGCAGACGAGGAGGGCTGGGAATGACCCCGGTCCCCTTGTGTCCCCACCGTTCCTAAGCTGTGAGTCGTGCAGAGGAGGAGGGCTGGGAATGACCCTGGTTCCCGTGTGTCCCCACCGTTCCTAAGCTGTGAGGCCTGGCATGCAAATTCTTTTCTCTTTGAGAATCACCTTTCTGAGGGTGCTGCTGTCTCTGGTATGTGGAGACTTGGGAAGCTGAGGCCACAGGTACACACAGCTGAGAGGCCAAGAGCGAGGCTTCAGTTCCATCCCAAACCCCACCCCCTCTCACTTCCACTCTGCATCTCAGAAGGAGCAAAGATACTGCTGAGATCCAAAGCCCTAGGAAAGGGTTTGTTTGGTTTATTAGAGTGTGGGGTGGTGCAGGGGAGAGAGATGTAGGGGGGCAGGCTCATGCCATGGTACAGATCTGGAGGTCAGGAGACACTTTCCTGACCTCACTTGGATTCATTTGCCTAACTGCTTCTACTCGACATGGTTTCTCCACTTAGTTCAGTACCCCTGCCTAGGGAATGATGCCTCCCACGCTGGGTGGGGTCTTGCGGCTACATAGTCTCTACAGTGAGGGGGAATTTCTTTTTTTTTTCCTGTTTGAAAAAAAAGTTGTTTTTAATTCTCCTAAGTGGTAGATCCATTTTGAGTCCTGTAAATGAGATGGGTAAGCTCTGCCACAATGACTTCACTTCAGTTAAGACAGTCCACACAAACATTCACAGGCCGGCCCACTGGCAATCACTGTGCCAGGCTGACAACATCAATCCCCAGGCTTTACAACTAGCACCTTTACATACTGACCCATCTTCCTGCCCCCTTGAACAGGATCTTTTTTCCTGCCCCCTTCCACTACTAGTGTAGCTCAAAATTTTCAAAAAGTCTCAACGTTTTTCTTTTTAATGTGTATAGGTGTTTTGCTTGAGGAAGACCCACTAGGGCTGGAGTTACAAATGGTTGTGAGCTGCTGTGTGGGTTCTGAAGACTGAACCAAGGTAATTTGGAAGAGTAACTAGTGCTCTTAACCTCTGAGCCATCTCTCCAGTCCCTAGGCTGCTCATTCTTTTGCTGCCTCGAGAGTGTGCCTTGGCATCTAATATAAACTCTAACTCAGATTCAGCAGTAAGTCAGTGAGTCAACTGATCCTAGCAGTGACCGCCTGTCCGCAGTCAGGAAGTTGAACGGCTTTTCTCTTTGTAAAGAAACGCTTTCTACAGTGCAAATAAAAGAGTTACACGCTTTTTGTATCTAAGTATTAGAAACTTTGTTTTATTGCATCCCGTTTATAAGCCTTAAAATGGATCCACCCCCTCGGAGAGTTTTTAAATATTTTTTTTTCAAACTTAGAAAAGAAAAAGAAATCCCCTTCCCCCACTGTAGTGACCTCCCAGCTGCCAATGGCCACCTCCTCTCCTCATTTCAACACTGGAGCCAAAAAGCCCAGGACCTCCTTCAGCATAATTATGCTGTTGCTGGCATAGAATAGCATGATAAGCTGGGAACAGGGCATTCTCTGCTTAGCCAGAGTCACTTGAGGGTAGAGGACAGGACCTGGCTTCGGGCCCCAGAAGCTACCCTGCTAAGGAGCCCTATTTCCCTGTGCCCCTGAGAAATTGAACAGTGGTCAGAAAAAGACACATGGGGCTGGGAAGATGGCTCACTGGGTAAAGGGCTTGACTTACAAGCCCCAGCACCCACCTAAAAAAAAAATAATAAAAATAAAAAAATTAAAGAGTCCAGAGTAGTGCCACTTGCCTGTAATTTCAGCACTAATGAAAAAGAAACAGGAGGAGCTCTGGGGTTTGCTGGCTAGCCCATCTTGGTGAACAAGTGAACTCCAGGTTCAGTGAGACCCTATCTCAAAAAACAAGGTATAGCAATTGAGAAAAACACTTGACCACCTGATATTGACCACACATACACATACAACATATACACATATAACACACATACATACGCGCACATACACACACACACACACACACACACAGGTTGGTTGCTAATATCAAATGGCTTTAGTTGGATGTCTTTGCTGTCTCTCTGTTTACTTCTTGTGAATTACTCTTCCTGACTAGATCTCCAAAACGGAGATGGATTAGTGGGTCAGAAGGGATAATTATCCTCTTGGCTGCTCCCTGCGATGCCTCAGGGCATCAAGAAGAGCTGGAGCTTGTTTACAAGAAGAAGCAGTGTGTTCTAGAAGGAACAGAGCAGGCACAGCTCACAGGGAGAAGTCTCTCCTTTCTCTCTTCTAATCATCCCTGGCTGTGCATTTGGGGACACTGTGTCGCCTTTATGCTCAGGACAAGGGTGGCAGGGACAGGCTGCTGAGTTGCCAGGGTCTTTGATCTAGGACTTTAGGGATTTCTTTCCTTTCTGTTCACAAACAGAATTTTTTATTATTGAAAGGTTAAAGAATTCCAGTATAAATAAACATATTTAAATATTAATGTCTATTTTAATACTTGCAATGCTCGCTCACCCACTTTAGGAAATTCTTTTATCACCCTCATTTCACGGATGGGAAAATCAAGACACAGAAGACACTATGAACATTACCATCCCAGGTCAGGGATTCTAGCTTCTTCGCTAGCGTTTCCCCAGAATCAGGAAGTGTGGCTGGCACACTTGATGCCCCCTGAAGTTTGCTGAGGAGCACCGCTGTCCTGTACAGAGTGTTGAAAACTGGAATCTGTTCCAGAGAAGCCAGCTGCCAAGCCAGGCTGTACTGAGCCTGTACATGCAGCCTCCATAAGCTGCCTAC
This sequence comes from Bramus lutescens, assembly GCA_001685075.1. NCBI lineage: Eukaryota > Metazoa > Chordata > Mammalia > Rodentia > Cricetidae > Bramus > Bramus lutescens. The sequence continues at coordinate 375,936 of LOEQ01000011.1, forward strand.
CCAGAGATGGGCCTTGAAATTGTTGGAGTTATTACTGCAATGTGTGCGTGCACATTTGCGTGTGTGAGTGTGTGTGTGTGTGTGTGTGTAATAAAGAGTGTAGAGAACATGCTTTTCATTTGTTCATGCATGAATATGTAACTATGTGTTTATAGATAGTAATCTCACTGTATCCAGAGGGGGTGTCTTTCACCACTCCAGGGGATGCCTGAACCATGGGTAGTTCCAGACATTACATGTGCACAGACATACAAATGGAATAGCTTTTCCCTCTCCTTTTATTTTAAGTTAGCATACAAGTTACTGGGTTACACTGTGCCATTTTCACACCTATATGTCATCATACTTTGTTCTAATCCATCCTTGTTTGTCACTGCTCTCCTGCCTTCTTGCCCCTTTCTTGCTGATCTCATTCCTCACCCCAAATAGCACCTGATTCTGTTTTCATGTCACATGTATCTCATTCCCTCTTTTTCCTCTGTCCTTTAAGATCTCTTCCTTCCCCCTCTTCCTCTTTCTTTTCCCCACCTCACACATGGGCACGTATACTAATGTCATAACTTTATTTTTATTTAGAGTTAAAATGCACCGTTGTCTGCATATACTGTATGCATTCATCTGTTGATGGACATCTAGGCTGGTTCCGTTTCCTGGCTGTATAGCAGTGCAGCAATAAACATGGATGTGCAAGTATCCCTGTGGCATGTAGACTTAGAGTTTTGTTTTTTTTTTAGATACACCAGGAGTGATCTAGCTGATGTATATAGTAGTTCTATATTTAGTTTTTTGAAGAACCGCCATGCTGATTCGTATAATAGCCCACCAGTGTGAATGAGGGCTCCTCGCACCCTGTGTCCCCACTGGGATTTGCTGTTGCTTATTCTCCTGATGGTGATCATTCTGGTTGGGGTGTGATGGAATCTCACAGTACTTTTAATGTGCATTGTCCTGGTAGCTAAGGATATTGAACACCATTTCAGATATATATATATATATATTCAGAATATATATATTCGCTTGAGAAATGTCTATTCAGTACATTTGCCCATTTATTGATTGGATGATTTAGGGGGTGAAATGATGTTTAAATTTTTTTCAAGTTCTTTATAGAAGCTACATATTGTGGATCTAGATAGTAACTGGTAAAGATTTTCTCTCATTCTGTAGACTGCTTCCTCACTCTGGTAGATTATTTCCTCTGCTGTACAGAGGTTTTTAATTTCCTACAGTCCCATTTCCTGAGCCACTGGGCTCGCTGTGGAATGACCTTGTCTGCGCCTGTACAGCAGCCTTTTACTTAGCTTTGTTCTAGCAGCTTCAACTTTTCAGGTCTCACGTTAAGATCTTTGATCCATTCTAAGTGGATTGATACTCAAGGTGAGAGATACAGATCTTGTTTCATTCTTTTGCATGTAGATATCTGGTTCTCCCAGCACCATTTGTTAAAGAGGCTCATTTTTTTCCTCCAGTATATGGTTTTTACATCCTTCTTGAAAATCAGGTGATTATAGCAGTGTGCATTCATTTCCTGGTATTCCCCTCTCTCCTACTGATCTACAGGTTTGTTTTGTGCTTCTGCCTTTAACGTTTTTTCCATCCTAACAGCACATTTATCGTACACTATGATCATCACTCCTGTGCCTTAATGTGTAACAACAAAACTAACATGAAGGGCTGGAGAGATGGCAGTTAGAGCACTGGCTGCTCTTTTAGAGGACCAGGTCCAGTTCCCAACACCCACCTGACTGCTCATAACTATCTGTAGCTCCAGTAACAGGAGATCTAATACTTTCCTTTGGTCTCTGTATACACATGGTGCATACAGGCAAAACGTCCATACACATGCAATAAATGAACCTAATTTTTTAAAAAAATCTGGCATGTATCTTCTTTCATAATTAGGTAGAATATTCATTCCTACTCTAGATCTGCAATCTCAGTGCCCAGATTTTTCTGTTATTGAAACCTTTCCCTTTTTACTTAAAGGCAGCCCTTCATGCCTTCCCTTCAGCTTATCTGCATTGCCAGCCTCACTGTCCTCCTGCCCTGGAGCCATCATTAAGTTAAATAACACAGTCACTGCTATTCACTGAGGCAGCCTGACACCTGATGTGGCCACCAGGAAGCTGGCAGAGGAGTAGTATCCTTGGTGTGGATACACTGGACAAGGAATAGTTCATGTCTTGAACAGGGCAGAGCGGCACAGTTCAGGATTTCATCACACAGCTCAGAGTGGTTTTATATTCCTTTTCAAGAGCTGATCGCAAGTATATGTTTGTATGCGTGCATGTGTGTATATACACCTGCATATACCTGCTTGTAGATGTGCATGGCTTGTGTTCTTGTCTTGTTTCTGTGGAATCTCCCTTTAGCATTGTTAATAGTTCAGTGACACTGTCTTGACCATGATTTTCTGTGAGTTCAAAGGCTCTGTTATGTGACTCTACCGTGGCTGTGAAAGGCTGTGGGGGATGCATCTGCTTGGTTCAGCCTCAGGATTGCAGGGAGAACCTTAGAAAACAGCTGCAAGAAAAGACGCAGGAATGGGTGGGCTGCAGTTAGGACTCGAAGGTCCTCATCATGGTCTTCCTCTCATGAGTTCTGCTATGGACCTTTAGAACATAGGGTTTCTCTGCTTAGGAGGGAGAAAGAAAACAGGGATAAAAATAAAAAAGAACCTCCAGGGGCCAGTGAAGTGGCTCAACAGGTAAAGGAGTTTGCCTTGAGATTTCGCAGACTGAGTTCAATCCCCAGAACCCACCACATGTTGGAAGTTGTTGTCTGACCTCCACATGCATGCCATGGCAAATGTGTGTCCCTATGTGATTAATCAAGAAAATATTTTACAATGAGTTAGGAAAAAAAAAAACTTCAGGAGTGCCAGATTGGACTCCACCGAAAGTTCTGGACCTAGCAGAACTACATGGTTTTGTTGTCTCTCAACAACCAAAATGAGTTTGGAAGACCTAATCTGGCCATCTTCCTCCTGGTTGTGAGGGTTTCCCAGGGTTTTGCTTTTGATGATGATGCTGTATGACACAGGCTGGCATCTTTGTCCACATTCTCTGTGTGGCTTTATGGAGTTGTTCCTTTTGAAAAGAATTCCCTAGAGGACAGAACATTTGTTGAAAGGGTCTGACATCTGTCTGATGTCTTTGGTGTCACTCGCCAAGATGATATCCAGTGATCCCAGGCAGGACTTGACTGATGTGAACTTTTCCAACATCAAGTGTGTCATTAAAAAGCAAGAGGGCCTCGAGTGTACTTACAGCCCCCAGGATCCAACCTGGGTGTGATACAGCAATCCTGACTGGGAAAGCAGTCCCTGATTTGACTCTGTCCTTCCGTGACAGTGCCATGTCAGTGGTCCAGCCCCAACTAGGAGCCAGTCACTGTAGGTCAGAGTCAGTGGGCAAACTGAATCTTCTGGAAGACAGGCCTGCTGCTTGGTGTCACATTGAGCCACTGTTAGCCATTAGGAGACACTGTCTATGGAGCAGCCATGATAAGGAACAGTGCTAATGATGTCGAAGGGCTGTCTGAATCATTTCCTTCCTTGGTGGCATCTCAAAGCTTCTAAAGCAGATTTTTTTTTTGATCTGGGGAAGAAAAATGACACCCTGATAATGAGCCTAATTCAGGGGACATAGACATGTGCAACTCTGGATTCTCCCTTAACTATCCCTGTAATAAAGACCCGTGAAGCTAGTAGAGCTGCACAGGCAAGCAAAGAGCCTGGTGGCCCTGCCCTTTATGAGACAGAGAGGGTTGGCACACCCTGATTGCCTCCATGCCAGGTACTTTCTCATAAGTTATAATAAAAAATACCAGTCATTCCTGGGTACCTGCAGTGTTCCAGGAGCTCTGTCTACCCTCGCTATCTTTGGAAGTCTTTACAGTGTGTTATGTCTACCTGGGAACTGTCATCTTTGTTTGAGGAGATGATTAACTTAAGGCTTAGTGACCAGAGTGGCCCCTGCCCAAGGCCATCATCAGTAAACAGGAAGCAAGGAAACAAAGTCACATTCAAGTTCTAGTCTGCCTTGTAAATCAGTCTTTATCCCATCTACTGAGAAAACAACAATCAGAAGAGCCTGGCCTTCGGCAGTGTGGATGGATTGTTATGGGCAAAGGGCTTAGCACCCATAGAAGACACTTGGGTTTGCTTGGACATATGGACTATACTCACCTATCAGGCACGAACAGCCAAGCTGTCTCTGTGGTTCCCATGCCTTATTTTAGGGAGGTTGGCCCTAAATGGAGGAAGAGAACCAGGAGACACTCCTACCTGGTGTCTCTTGATTCTAGAGAAGTTTGTGAGCAGCCTTGGACAGGTGAAGTGCTAATAATCCACTATTCCCTGTCAGGTGGAGAGGGAATGGGTACAGATGAGAGCAGGGGCTGGACATGGAAACCCGATCTGAGCTCCAGGCTCATTCTTTGCTGAAGTCCTCGTGGGGAACCTCGAGTGAGAGTGGAGATACCATGTTGAAAATCTACCAATGATAGTGTCCAAGAAGGAACCCATGGGGCAGGGCTATAGAGGGTTGGGAGTGGGAAGAACACGTGACGACTAAGGGAGTTCCCTGGTGCTTAGGGTGCAGCAAGGGGCACTGAAGGGGGTACTGCTGTAATCTTAACAGATGCCTATTTTGCCTAGAATCTGAAGAAAGACTTTTCTAATTGCATTTCAGCTGTTCATGCCAAGAGCCTGGTTGCCATCCTCCACCTGCTGGTCGCTCTGTCTCAGTATTTCCGTGCACCAATCCGACTCCCAGACCATGTTTCCATTCAAGTGGTTGTGGTCCAGGTAAGAGGAACACTGCTCTATGTGCATGCGCCTGAAGTCACAGAGACTGGGTTCTGCAGCAGTCAATGCGTGTTGAGTAGATCCTTAGAAGGACGGCTGCTGAAAGCTAAGGAGACTTGGTTGTGCTGTGTACTGGGAGGCAGCCAGCACCTGTGGCCTTATGCCTGCTAAGCATGCAAAGAATAAGAGTGTGTGCATGTGTGCAATGCAGCTTTGTGTGGGTGTGTGTCTATCTCTGTACAGCATATAACTGAAGGTATATAGTGCATATATTTGTATGAAGGTGTACAATATATATGTTTATGAGATATGCAGACTTGAACAGGAAGAGAGGTATTGTATGTGCCATGCATATTCCCTCCAAGCTTTGGAAAATCATATTTTTGATAAAGTGTTGTGCATATATTGTGTGTGAAGGAGTGTGTATTCAATAGTGTGTGTGTGTAGTGTGTGTTCAAGCCTGTGTGTATGTGCATGAAGGGTGTGTGTTCAAATGTGTGTACATATAAGGAATGTGTCTTCAAGTATATATGTGTTCAGGATGTGTGGGTGAGAGTGCATGTGTGTGTTCAGTTGTGTGTGCAGGAATATACATGTGTGTGTGAAAGGGTGTGTGTGTGTGTGTGTGTGTGTGTTTAAGCCTGGGGGTGACAGTATGTATATATGCTGCTTGAGCTCCTATATGTGAGTTTGTGTGTAGGGAGGGAGTATTGTATATTCAAGGATATGTGAGTGTATGTACACACACCCCCATGCATGTTCATGCCCCTTGCTGCTGCTTCTCAGTCCCCAGGCAAAGCCCAGCTGGGACCTCAAGCCATCCATATCTCATCCAGACTGTTGGGTGGGAGTTTCCATTCGCATATGGTCGTGTAATTTTCACAATGAGGGTGCAATCTCTCTCCCCATGGCTAGCTCACTCTGTTCCTAACCCCATTAAATACGCAAATGCAATTTTATTTTCCAACTTCATGCCCACTTAGCAAAAGGTCATCATTGTGTTTTCTTATCTCTGAGTTGGTTTTTTGTTTTGTTTTGTTTCCAAATAAATATGCAGCGAGAAGGGTGTGCGCTGCATGCACACAGCCATCCAGGGTTCTGCAGCAGACAACAGGAGGCAGCTCTGCCATCAGTCAGTAAGAGAAAGCTTTTGGGTTGGTTGACTACACCAGATCAGGTCAGGCCTGTTCACAGGACAAAAGGGCTTTGAGCTGAGCTTTCAGGTCAGATGGTAACTGGAGGGGAGCATTCGACAATTGTGCTCCTAAGCAACGGATCACTCCTGCCCTAATGAGAAAGTCTTTCTTCCACACCTCCTGGCACTCAACTCTGCAAAGCATCATAAAGACATAATAGGAAAGAGTGCATCAGTGCTGCCTTCAAGGAGCCCAGACGACACAGAGGGGGCAGAGGACTATCCTTGACAGGATCGAGCTGTGTAGTTCAAACCCTTAAGTGTGGCTGATAGACAGGTACTCAGAATCCTTGTTACGGAGCTCTTAGCCTTTATTGCCTTTGTGCCCAACATTTTGTGGCCAGCCCAGAGCATCCTGGAACAACTGTCCTCCTGAGGAACCCAGACTATCTCTGTTATTCTTACTAGCCCATCACACACAAGTTCATCCTGTGTTTTGAAATGCTCCTACGGGGAAGGGAGGATGGATGAAGGGTGATGGAGCACAGAGGATTTTGAAGTCAGTTAAACTGCTTTGGGGTGTGCAGCCCAAAGCCATAGAAGGCACAACCCCAAGAGCAGACCCCAATAATAACCGGCCCCTCAGGGGTGACCAGCAGCTCAGCGCAGTCAGCTCAGTTGCAAAAGATGTACCCCCTGCCACGGTGCCAGTGGGGGCGAGGCTGTATCAGGGGTGCTAGGGATGGGGAAACAAGGGAGGATTCCTAGCCTCTCTTCTCAGCTTTACTCTAAACCTAAGACACTCTAACAACAGTAAGAAACAAACCAAACAAAACAAAAGCCTGACCTCTGCAGTGAATGATTTCTATGGTGATCTATGGTGACTAGCTAGCACAGGCACGGGGAAGCCCTGAACTATCTTACATACAGTCATTAAGTTCACAAATGGCTCTTCCCTGGCTAGTAGAGAGAGAGATTTCTAGGTAAGCTGACCTTCCACATCTTCAGTGAGCACCGTGCCTTCTAGCTGTTTGTATGTTTATTGAATGTCGTCTTTCTGACCAGGAGAGATGAACAGTTCTCCAATAGAAATAACAAAACTTACCTGTTATTTCACTACAGACAAAAGGGAAAAGAAAGATGTGAGCCACAGTCCATGGGAGACTGCTATTTTGAAACAGTGGTCCCTGCAAGCTCACGTCTCAGACCTTATTTTGAGCTTAATTATCAGCCATCAGAGGAAGTTGTTGGTTTAATTTCTGCGGCAGGGACTTTTGTTAGGGGGAGGGTGTGGGAAAAGGGTTATGGGATGTGTTGTGGTGTGTGTGTGTGTGTGTGTGTTAGGGTTTGCAGGGTGATTAGCTTTATCAAGAAGAGAACAATCTTAGAAACAGGACTCAGAACTGGCAAGAAATACCTGGTGTGATAGTGCATAACTGTACCAGCACCTGGGAGGCCGAGGCAGGAGGATGGCTGCGAGTTTGAGACTAGTCTAGACTATGTAGTAAATTCCAGGTTAGCCTAGGCTACACAGTGAGGCTTAATCCTCCAGCCTCAGCCTCCAGTGTGCTGGCTGGGATTAGATGTGCGTGCTACCACACCCTGGCTCAGAGGCCCCCTTCTTAGCATTAATTTGGGCTTTGGGACAGTGACTTTGCGCTGCCAGCTTTTATGGTGCCCAGACTGCACTGCAAGGATCTGGTGCTGGCTGCAGAGGGGCCTGGTAGAGTGAATCTGCTGGTGTTCATCAGAAGGCCCTAGGGAGCCCTGGTGCTCCTTCACTGGCCCCACCTCAACTCTCCAGTCACCCTCTGGGGTAGTTGCCCAGGAACCAGTGGCAGCTATCTCCTGCTAGAATGACCCCTCCCCAATGCTCCCTCTTCTTGGAATGTATCCCTGACCACCTACCTGGAAGTCCACATAGTACTGAAGGCCAGCCTGGGTTTTATGAGCTCCTTCCTGTCTTCAGAAAGAACAGAGGGAGAAGAGAAGAAGGGGGAAGAAATGGCCGCACAAGGCTCAAAGTGGTTGCTTTTCCCAGAGTGAGCCATGTATCTAAGTAACGTGTGTGCTGCTCACCCACAGTCCCCATGCCAGGACCAAGTGCAGCCTGCTGGAGCTAGAGGGTCCTGGGAAGGGCACCCTTCAGCTCAGCACAGCTGTACCAGTGAGTCACCCCAAAGACTAGTGCTGCTCTCGACCTTGGTGCGGTGGGCAGCAGTCAGTGCAGAGACGCATGACTGAATAGCTGACTGTTAAGTGCTCAGCCCTAGATGAGACACCCACACCAATCCCCTCAAGACTCAGGGACTGTCACCAAGGAGCAGGAACAAAGAATTCAAGGGCCAGAGGGTGAGGTTGAGAGCTGTGAAATGCTGCCTTCTAGATGGGACGTAGGTAGATTTCTCATGTTCCCATGGATGGCCCCACACCATGTGTATGTAGGCAATAGTAATGGGCTCAGTGGGATGTGCATGCAGACATGAAGGTGGGAGTGGGAAGCATTGAGAGGGTCCATGAGGAGTTAGAAAGGGTATATAGGATCAAGATATGTTGCATGCATGTGTGCAATTATCAAGAATAAGTTAAACATTCAGAATATTAAAGGGGCTTCATGGTTATAGGGTAAAGAGCAAAACAAAGCAAAAGTCCCCTTTGCCTCTGTCTGAATTCTCCAAGCTGCCCTGCACACCTCCATCCAGCCCCACAGCTCTGCTGTGCACAGTGGTCTCCCTGCGGGGCCCCAGCTGGAGGTGGACACACCTAGATGTCATTTCCATTGGGTTTGCTGTGCCTCCCTGAGGCACACAGCTGGCTTCCAACAGAAATCTTCTATAAAAGAAAGGCAGGCTTCACCGTCCAGGAATTGGCCTACTTGTTTGGACTAAACATCAATTGCACTTGGTTGTGATGCTGCAGCCAGGTGTCCTCTGGTCACTGAATTTCCCCTTCCCGAACCTTCTTATCCCTTGACATCTGGTGAAACACCAATAAACTTCTCCACGTCAGGAATACCAACCAGTGTTTCTGTGTTGCTAAAGCCTGTTTTGTTCTCTTGTCTTCTCCATTTCAGAAACGAGAAGGGATCCTCCAGTCTCGACAAATCCAAGAGGAAATAACTGGTAACACAGAGTATGTCAACACCATTGTTGCCAGCAAGTCTGTAATGGAACACAGATGTTTCTCTGAAATTCGCCCATTCGCTGATATTTAGTTTTCATTTACTGGGATTGCAGGAGGGATTAAGCTGTAGCCGATGATTATAGCTTAGCCTTTCCTGCGCATTCAAAACATGCCTCTTGCTGCTTAAGGTACAGCCTTGGGTGGGGAAGGGGGAGAGAGGAATTAGCCATGATTGAAAATTCTAATTTTGTGGCACTCCAGGAAAAGAAAAAGTATACCCCCTTAAAAAGCTAACCAGCATGAAATCGTCATGTGGTAAACACGGGGCTGATCTGAATTGTTAATCTTCAAAAGGATGCCATTTTCTTCCTTCTTAAGTATGATTTACTTGGTCACATGCCATGACCCAGAAAACCTTCTCTACCTTACAGATGTCTTTTGGGTTTTGGTTTGTTTTTGTTATCCTGTTTATTTTTAGAAATTTGAAGATGAGGAAATATAAAAGGTTTGCCATGAGAGTGGGGAGAGATAGTTCAGTTGGCAAAGTGCTTGGCACACAAACATGTGTGAGGACCTGCATTCAGATCTCCAGCACCCATGTGAAAAGCCAGGCATAGCCATGTCCACCTGTTATCCCAGCCCTGGGGAGGCAGAGAGAGGAGGCTCTGGGACCCACTGACCAGCCAGCCCAACCAAATCAGCAAGCCCCAGGTTCAGTGAGAGACCCTGTCTCAAGACTAAGGTGGGATACACTGGATGTCGGCCTCTGGTCTCCATTTCTGTATTCTCCAATCGTGATTGACAGGAGTCAAGTCTCTGCCTATAGTGACCATATTGCAAGTGATTTCAAAAAGGCCTGGGAATGGGAAGAGGTAGAGAGTAGCCCTTCCCAAGATGCCTGCTATATGTCCTGTCCTGGGGAGACCCCATCATGAAATCTTCCCATCACTCCCAGGTCCATCCTGGTCACCAATAGTCACACAGCTTGCAGGGTACCAAATGTCTTCAGCATGGCTTTGAGGACTAAGAGGCAAAACCATCTCAAGTCCAGCTTCACTGGCCTACCTGGATCTCCCATCCCAAGAAGGCAGCTCTGTTCCTGCTGTTTCGTCTTCTGGAAAGGAGAATGTACCAAAGAGGGGAGTGGGGAGTGGCCTGGGAGAAACTGCTGGCCCTATGGGGCTGGAGAGGGAAGGTTTAAGATTCTAAAGCATCCTTTTCAGTTGTGTGTTATGCTTTTTCTATCGTCCCCCTTTCTCTGCCACAAAACGTAAGCACGTAAGCACGGGTGAAGCCCTTCTAACAACAGCCCCGCATAGTTGGGGAAGCTCTTTTCTATGCGCTGGTGCAGCAGAGACTGTCCCCCACCCCAGGGCAATGAAGGACCCCACAGGATAGTCCATCTAGCTGGCATCTCCAGCCTCACCATTCTGTGTAGGCAAACCACACATAGATGGTCACTGAGTGGGTATCAGCTGTGCAAGTGAATGGAGCAGAGCCTAAAATTTTTAATTATCAGAAATGTACTAAGAAAAGAAAGGGGGCCAGCAAGATGGCTCAGCAGATCAAGGGGTTCGCTCCCAATCCTGAGTTCAATTCCCCAGCACTCACGTGGTAGAAGGAAAGAACCAATTCCTGAAAGTTGTCCTCTGACTCTCTCTCACACACGCACACACAAATGCATTTTTTTATGTCCAGGACATTTACTGTGCACTAGTCTTCCTAGATGCCAAATGCTCAGAGCACCCACTATTTTCATTTTAGAAATTAAAAGATCCAGAGACCAGAGAGGTTCAAGAGCTTGCCTGGAGTCACACAGCATCTAGAAAGGGAGAAAGGGCCTCAGTAGAACTTAGTGTACGACCATGTGGCCTGTCACCTGTCTCTGATCTTATGCTCTTAGAACATGACTGCTTCTCTACCTATGAGTGAGGTTCTAGTCCCGGCCCTCTCTGAGGGTGACAAGTGTCAGGTGTCACTTGGAGACATCACAAGATGGCCAGAAGCAAGGCAAAGCCAACCTCCAGGCAGCCAACCACAAGACTTGCTGGCGGCTTGACTCACCTGGCTAGGTGTCCTCAGGCTCTGCTCCAGCGTTCCCTCTGAACTGCAGAGAAGAGCAAGCACTCACCCACCACTGAAGTAGATTTTGCGTTGACAGCAGTAACCTGCCTGAAAGCGACATAGGAGTCCCCATAATTGGCGATGTCGTGGGACCAAATGCCAGAGAAGGTAGCTTTTTGAGCTTCTTGACTGAGGCCAGGCTGGCAGCAACTAGGGATGGTACAGCCCTCACAGGAGAGGGAGCCATCCAAGGCCAGCCACGTCTTCTCTCTTCATGGTTTTTTTTTTGAGACAGGGTCTCATGTAGCCCAGGCTAGCCCCAATCTCAAACCTACTATATAACTCAATTCTTCTTTTCTTCCAGGGCCCTTTCTGGAAGACATGGTGAGTGTTGTGTGATTATCTGGCTCTGGTGGCCTCACTGGAGCTAGCTGGTTCTGTCATCTGATGTGTCTGCCCCAGCTTGGGGACACACTGGCCAGGTGGGGAGGGACAGCTTAGTGGCATGAAGAATACTTACTCATCAACACAGATCTGGTCCCAGCAGGGCAGACTTAACTTGTGCCTGGCAAGGAAGTTTAGGAAGAGATGTTTGAACACACTTGGGAAATAGTCCCCCGCTTCGCTCCTTTTTCTCCCCATCACAGCTCCCATCTCCCAGAACTTCAGGCTTTTTTGTAGGATCCTCGGGGGTCAGCGATCACACACACACACACACACACACACCCTGCTTCCCAGTAGTCTTAGCTTGCCCATCAGTGTCAAGTGGAAGAGGGTAGCCTTGGGTCACAGACCCTCCCCAGCCTAGCTTGCTTCTGGAAACTCTCCCCACCCCTGCCTCCATCCCCTTCCACTAGATCACCTCTGGCTCTGGGGATCTGGCACCACAGAGAAGTATCCCTGCCAGGAACATGGCTTGGCTATGTTCTGTCAGCCTGATTCTTGGTGATCTCAAGAAATATTTTTATTATACTAAAAACTGCACAGGAAGAACAACCTTGAAGTCTACAGAACACTTGTCTTTCATACCCACCACCTGCCCTGGGGAAGGCTTATCTTTCAGATGATGTTTTATAGAAGGAGAAACTGAGGCACAGAGGGTTTGGCAGACTTGGAACCCCTAGAAAGAGACTCTTGTTCTATCTTGGAAGGTGCTGGACCTATATGCCCTCACCTCTGCCCCTACCAGAATAATAGTTCTGAAAATTAACTAAAACAGTTTTATACTTGGATAACAAATGACCAGAGAATGTCAGGAATACTTTAGAACCGTGACTACATTGGGCAACAGTGGTATAGAAGCGAAGAGAAAGAGCCAAGCCCAGGCCAGCCTGCTCAGAAATGTGTGTCACATGTGGACACACACACAGATGGGGATCTTGGGATAAGAATCAACCAGAGATTCCCTCACATGGCTTCCAGCTGCCCTGATCAGCACTGCATGGTGTGTTTCCCTGTTTCAGAGCGGGATGCCTTTGACACCCTGTTTGACCACGCACCAGACAAGCTCAACGTGGTAAAGAAGGTAGGCCTATGGCATCTGGGGGCAGCAAGGGCTAGAACTCCACAGTGCATGAAGAAATCCCAGCTTGCATCTGGGGTGTCCTGGACATCTTTCCCCTCTCTTGGTCACTGGTTAGTCACCTAGGGCCCTTCTGCTCCCAGCAGGATGCCTACCCTGTCTGTCCACCCACACCGACTCCAGCTTTCTCCACTCCTCACACAGAATTCTTCATCTTCCTGGGTTCCAAAGTAGGGATTGAGAAGAGGGACCCAGCAGGTCCGTTTGTCTCTTGCCCTCCTTAATTCCTCTTCTGCCCACCCGGACTCCAGATCAGATCCTCCACCTGTCATCCAGTCTCTCAGGGCTCCCTGTTCCTTTCAGCCATGTGGGCTACCTAAGAGCCTCTTCCCCTGGCCCCAGGCCCCGTCACACGTGAAGATCTCCACCTCACTTCTCTTTTAGACCCTCATCACGTTCGTGAACAAGCATCTGAATAAACTAAACTTGGAGGTCACAGAACTGGAGACGCAGGTGAGTGACAGTTCCAGGGATCCAGAGCTTTCCAAGGGGAGGACAGAATGTAAGATGTCAGCTCCTTAGAGAGGTGGACCAGATGGGATGTTTTTCCCCCAACTTTTTTAGAAAAGTTGCAGGAAAGAGTTCTGTCTCTTCTACAGGTGCACACAACACATGACCAAGCTCACTCTCTCTCCCCACCTATGAAAAGCCCCCTCGTGTCTCGTCAGAGAAAGTGCACTGTCCTGGTTCACCTCTGTCCACTGATTGATTGGATGCAGGCAGTTTTAGTGTCGGTACCCTATATTCATCTGTTTAGAGTGGGATTATGAAGTGATGTTGGCTGGATTGGAGCAACTAAGATGGGCCTGTCACATGGTTAAAGGACAGCCACCCTGCTTTCCCCTGCCCTGTGTTTATTTGTCCCATCCTGTCAGCTTCTTTTTAGCACAGCCTTTAACACTCATCCTTTCTTAGAAGGACATCAATGGGATTTTGTCATTGTTTTATTCTTTGATAATTTTGTGTATATTTAGATCATATCCACACCTACCCCCTTCCCAGTTCCTCCCAGACACCCCTACCCCCTCCTAACTTTATGACCTCTTTTTTATTAATAACCTTCTGAGTCCAATTAGAACTGTCCATATGCACTTGGGTGTAGGGCTAGCCGCGGGACCTGGCTGACCTACCCAAGAGCCACACCTCTGAAGAACACTGGCTCCTCTCCCACCAGCAGTCATCAACTGCCAATAGCTCCTCAGCCAGTGCTGAGGCATCCTGAGCCCCTCCTCCATCCAGGGCTGCTCATTGTCCACCCAGAACTCCCAAGTAGACACTTTCTGGCATCTGTCTTGTTAGCCCCACTGTGGTGGTAAAAGAGACACCAAGGTAGTATCTGCTGGATAGAACCTGCTCCAACATTTTGTACCTTAGTTCTTAATAACTAATCTGTAATTTGTGTTCCCCAACTCTCCCACCACTCATTTTGAGTGAACCGCAGCTGACTGGCATTCAGTGAGCGTGGACACCTCCTGTTGTCTATAGAGCCCACTCAGCCTTCACTGAACTCTCTTCTTGTGTGTCTGAACTCTGAGACAATCTGGAACATTCTATAAAAGCAGCTAGAATGCTCTCTGGCACTCCCCCTTGACTCAGGGCCAGGCCTGCTGTGCCAGAGGATGCTGCTTGGCTCTCTGGCTTCTGTCCACAGGTCCCACCCAGTAGAACCAGCCCAGCAGACAGGGATGTTTTTCCCTCTGAGCAGATCATCCTAACCCTCCTGACTCACAGATTGGTTGCATTCCGCCTTCACCTGCCCCAGCCACAGCCAGACCCAGACTTCATGGCACTCCTCGCTGTAGAGGGCTCTGCTCTCCAAGACCCGCACAGGTTTCATGGGATGCCGTTCACAGGCCTCCCCTGCCTGGGTGACCCAGGAGAGTATGGAGGAACTAATCCACTTCCTTCTGGGCCCTGTGTTTCCCCTGCATCATTCTAGGAAGCCTAATGAAGATGCTCCTGACCCAGACAGTAGAAGCCAAGTCCATTTCATCCTCCAATAGGGCGACTGTGGGAAGCATAGCTTGCAAACCCCTACCATCTATGGTCTACAAATGTGTGGTGCCTCAGCATCCTCTGCAGGTGCTAGGATAGCAGATAAGCATCTGACTGCGACATATCTGCTCACCTTAACCCTAAGTCCATCAAATATTCACTTACCCTCAGACTGCCACTGCCCTGATCACCCAGGATACGTAGCTCGCCTCCATAGAACAAAGCACTCTGTACTTAGCCCTAGAGTTTGGTTCTTTGGCTCAGTTCCCCAACCTAGTAGCTCCACTTCCCTGGAAGGAACCAGGTCTCAAGCTCCTTTTCGTGGTCCTTAATACAGTTCTCTTTGGCCAGCACGAATCCCAACTGCTTTGTCATTTTCCAGACAGCAAAAGCAATAATGCTTAGTAAGTGCTACCTACATACCAAGCAGGTCCCAAGTGTTTTATACACATTAAATATAGTCCTCATGCTAGCTCTGTGGAACAGATACCACACTGCTGCACCCCCACTTTACAGGTGAGAAAAATGAGGTGCAAAAACAGTTCAGGTCCCACAGCTAGAGTCAGAACCTGTGTTTTTAACAACTGCACTGCCTCTTAAATCCCAAGGAAGGGACAAGCAAGCAAGAGACCAGGCCCAGTTGATGCCATCATGTTTTCTGTTCTAAACCTTCATGTCACAGTTCTTGCCCATCATCTCTCAATCCTCCTGATACCTCCATACAATGGTGTCCCCTCCAATAGGCAGGGCGGTCTTCCTCTGCACCCCTCTTTTCTCACCTATAAAGTGGAGGTCCAGCAGTTTGATATCTATTCCACAGGATTAGCTGAGGAGTAAGCCAGGTAACACACAAAGCAGCTGCCACATTGCCTCCCCAATGGAGCTCCCCGCTCCAGCCCCTGGCCTCGCCAGCCATCTATCTGCCTATTGACGTGGCCTTGGGTGGATAGATGCCGGGGTGATGAAAGAGACTCATTCTGACACCTGGCTCTCCCTGCAGTTTGCAGATGGGGTCTACCTGGTGCTACTCATGGGGCTCCTGGAGGGCTACTTTGTACCTCTGCACAGCTTCTTCCTGACCCCAGACAGCTTTGAACAGAAGGTAAGGGGGAGGGGCCTTGGGGAAACCCATAGCTCACATTTTATCTACACTGGGCCTGTCTAGGAAGAGATGGAAGTTGCCTCCTGGCCAGACCTTTGCTTGTTGGAGATGGAGCCTCTCTAGTAATAATTGAGCTTGGCATGAACCAACCACCTGCAGACTCCAGGCATGCTGAGCACTGTTCTTTGCCTTTTGTGTGTCCCTGCTTCCCTAGCCATGTGCTCCTGCAGGCACACAGCTGGCCTTGTTATGTCAGAGGTAATGTGGAAGATAGCTCCAGGGCTAGTCAGCCCTGAGGCCCATGGCCAAACTGATTCTTTTTTATAATGTGTATGTATGTATACGTGTCCATGTGCTTGGGTGCCATGGAGCCCAGAAAACCCGGGTGTTCTATCCCCTGGAGCTGGCATTTGTGAGCCACATGGGTGCTAAGAACAAAATTCAGACCCTCTTAACTGTTGAGCCATCTTTCCAACCTCTGATTCTTTTCTATTTTGATAGAAGAAAGCGGAGCATTTGAGACAGAGGTTGTACTGTAGCCCAGACTGGCCTGGAGCTTACGTTATAGTGAAAACTGGTCTCAAACATACAGCAGTACAGTAGTGCATGCTGCTAAAAGTTTAGCGGAGATCCACCTCTATGCCTTTCGTAAACAACTGGGTGGTTTGGTTTGGGCCTATCCTGGTTCTGCAGCCCCTCAGGAGCAGCTGTTATCCTACTTGACTAAACAAAAAGCATTTAGCCCAAAGCAGAGGTCCCCTTGAATGGCCTTGCCATCTGACCCTAGCAAATCCTTGAGTTTGAAGGCCTTGAGTTTGAAGGTCAATTGATGCAAGAATGGGGTGGGACAGAAAGAGCCTCTTGGTAGTGGCAAAGGTCAGCATGACCAGTCCCCTTCTCTAGCCTCAGGCCCACAGCTACGGTGCTCAGCTCCTAAGCTTGCCAGGGATTGGCCCTAGGGTGCTGGGGTCCCAGGGTGCAGGACGTATGCAATGACATATTCACTGCGTCTGTCTTGCCAGGTCCTGAATGTCTCCTTTGCCTTTGAGCTCATGCAAGATGGAGGGCTGGAGAAGCCTAAACCCCGGCCAGAAGGTACTTTTCTTTGCCCTTCCCTGAGTCTGGGACAGTGGGGTGGGACCTTCATTTATGGAATCTGGGTGACAAATATAGCAATCTCCCAGTATATATGGCCAGTTGGTTCTAAAGCCCTCCAAGGACACTCAAGTCCCTTATGTAAGGTGATTTAGTATGTACATAGAATCCAGGCACTCTTCTGCGTGCATTCGGCCACCTATGCACAGTTAATTACATCTATTACCATGTAAGTGTTACAGAAAGAGTTGTTATGTGACTTTGTTGAGAAAATAGTGGCAAGGGAAAATTTTGACCTGTTCAGTACACATACAGTGTGTGTGTGTGTGTGTGTGTGTGTGTGTGTTTGTACCCATATATACACAAAGGCAGAGAAAGGCGTCAAGGGTCTTCCTCTATCACTTTCCACTTTATTCCTTTGAGGCAGGGTCTCTCCCTGAGCCAGGAACTTTGGGTTTGTTTTGTTTTATTTTTCCCAGCGAGGCTGGCAGCCAGCAAGCCACAGCAATCCTCCCACAGCATGCAAGGCCACTCCCAGATGGTTGTGGATATGAACCCAGATCCTCATGATTGTGTAGCATACACACATAACCACTGGGCCATCTCTCCAGCCCTGAAAACTTCCAAGAAATATTTTCTTCACACCATCGTCTGAATCCACACCTGTGGAGCCCATGGATACAGAGGGTTGGCTGCGTGAGATAAGGACCGAGCAGAAGAGAATGCTCGGGTACACCTGGAGTGCTTATGCTTGGCTGTGCGTGCATGTGTTGGAGAGTGGGAGGTGTGTCATTGTTGGTCATTATCCTTGCGTCACTTGGCTGCAGTGTTCCATGTGATCAGTGCTGTCAGGTTGACGCTGGGCTGCAGATGATGCCTGTCAAGTTGAGAAGGTCAACAGCAGAGTCTTTTACTTGCACCTTCCTGCTCTCTAAAAGACATGGGGACAAGCAGAGATTGTGGCTTCCGCATTATGTTGCTTTGTTGCCTTCAAGCCAAGGTCTGCCTTCCAGCCCCTGCACCCACAAGGCTGGCACTTGTCTTGCCAGCCTGGAACCCTGCGCGTCATTGTAAGATCACCCCTGCCCTCAAGGCTCCTGCCTCCAACCAGAGGAGGGAAAGCATTGCTGGCTGCATGGGTAGTGTGAGAGTCCTGGTAGTGGTCGAGGCAGAACACCACAGGAGGCTGTGTGGTTGAAGGAGAGGCCCTTTTCTGCCTGGGTACAGTAGGGAACAGTGCGATGGACCCAAGGACAGTCAGAATGGAATAGAAAGACTGGCAAGAACCATGATTGACATCAGGATGAAAGAATGAGCCACAGGCCCAGCCAGGGACAGGGACTTTAGTTTGTGGCTCCTGCTGGCCTGGATACCATCAGCTCCAGTGGACAAAGCTGAGTGCTTTGCTTCCTATCATTTCCCCTTTGTCTCATGTCCCCAGCAGCTGACTTGGAGAGCACCAGCTTCACTTTCTTCTATTTTGGGTCATGAGCCTAGCCTTTAATGGCTGAGCCATCTCTCCAGCCCCATTTGCTGTGGTTGGCTCCTTGAACTGCTTCATGGAAACTTCCAACCTACGGACTGGAGAGAGTTGTTCTGATAATGTTGGTGTTTGGGCCTTTGTTTCCCTTTAGATGGGGAGAATTTCCCAGTGTCAGTCTATAGGACTGTTTCGATATATAGAGAAGTTTAGAATGTGATTATTGACCCACTTAATCTGAAACTTCCTGAGCAATGGCAGTGGAAAAACACATGTATCTTATTTGTTGTTGCCCTGGGCATCGTGCCCATGCAGAAAATTTCCAGTGCGTAAAGGGGGGCTGATGGCACTCCGTGAAGCTGGACTCTGTGAGCAGCAGATCCCAGCTTTCCCTCTGGCTTCTGTGCTTCCACCTGGGCGATGTGGCACTGCAGACATTGTAATTCTTTGAGGATGTCTCCAGAGCAGAACACTGTGGTGGAGGCATCTCTCATGGCAAGATTCTGAGGCCAGGGATCCTCAGAGCTCTATAATCCCCAGTGTTACATCTCTGACTTCTGCCACCTGGGCTTCAGAGCCTCTCGGTGACAAGTCAAACTGAAGGTGAGCATCGCATCCATAGCCAGTGGAGGGGCTGAAATACTGGGTGAGGAGCCCCGTTACACAAGATGCTGGGGTAGGAGGGCTGCAGGCTAAAGGCCTGTCTGGGATTTAGAGGGTGATTCCAGGCCAGCCTGGGCTTCATAGCTAGTTCAAGGCCACCCTGGGCAATTTAGTGAGACCCTGTCTCAAACTAACATGTAAAATGAAGGCTGAGGATATAGCTCAGTGGTAGATCACCGGTATAGGACCTAGGTTTAATACCTGGTGTGGGTAAGAGAGGGAAGGAGGGAGGAGATGAGGAGAGGAAGGGAGGGGAGAGGAGGAAAATCAAGGAGAAACAAGAAAAGGGAATATTGGTATAAGGTTTGTTATTGGGATGTATACATCCTCAGATGCACATTCAAGTGGACTCATCACAAATATGCTCAAGATCCCAGTGTTCCAGGCCGGCTGGGACTGAGGAGAAGTCCAGTGCAGTCAGAATCAAACGTGGACAGCCAGCAGATGGGTGGCATTTGCAAACCACGGGAGATGTAGGGGGGTCTGCCAGCTGGGACAGACTGTGTGGTGAGCATCAGCTGATGGCAGAGCAGCTCCCCTGGTCACCTCAACATGGGTGGGCTTAGTCCGTGCCCAAAAATGTGAACGCTTCCCCAGCCCCTTCCCCATAGCCCTGGATTACATACAGTGTGCAGAGCTGACAGTGACAGCTTCCTCAAATTCTGGTCATCACAAAGGTATAGAGCCATAGAAACCACAAGGGTGAATGGTCACAGCCATGTTGGAAACTGTCTTCATCTGATGTTGTTGGATATCTCTAACACCCTGCATGGCAAGCAAGATATCACACATGCTGAGGGTCTCCATCCTGCTTTTTAATCTATACACATTACCTTGGCAAAAGAAACATGGCAGACCTTCTAGATCATTCCAGGAGCCCCACATCATCACAGTCATCCTGACAAGCTGTGAGAATGTCAGTGTGATCGGGCATGAGAAAAGCTTACCTGGTCATTGCCCCCTAGAAGGTGGAAAGGGTCTATAAGCCAGGGCGTGTGGGCAGACTCCATGGTGGAGCAAAGCCAGTGGAAAGGATTCTGCACTGAGTCATAGGAGAAGCTAAGTCAGCACCTTGGTTACATCCCAGAGAGACTGATGGGGGACTTTTGACACCTAGAACTTGGAGGTGACAAATCTGTGTCATAGGCCACCAGATTTGAGATTATTTGTTACAGCAGGAATAGGAAGGAAGCATACCCAGCGGCCTCACAGTTCCTCTCACAGGCATGCACCGCCACAGGCCAGGAGAGAACTCTAAGATGACCCATGGTAGAGTCCTTACACATTTTTTTGGTGGCGTTGTCCATCACTGCTTCTGTGCAATGCAGTAATCCCACTACTTGTAATGTCCCATGCTGGGATGACAAAGTTTCCCTAGAGCCCACATGGTAGAAGGACAGAACCTGCTCCCCTGCTCCCTAAAGTTGTCTTCTGATTTCCAATCCTACACATAAATAGATGAATGTTGTAATAATATTGTACTTGTAATGCCTTCAACATTGGTAGTTCTTGAATAGGTAGTATCCCTGGTCCCTGGGAGAAGAGGAGCTGAGGAAGCCTTCCCTAGGCCCAGGGCTGTTTTCTCTCTCCTGTTGATTCTGACGTGGTTCTTCTTAGCCTCAGCCCACTAGACAACCAGTGCTGATGGGTTCTGACTTAGAGACCCACAGTTCTGGCTTTTGTTCCCAGAGAGTGGTCCTGGACAGCCCACACAGGCACACGGCGTGTGAGCCGCTCATCTCACAGGTCATTCAACCAGGGCTTTGGCGGACTCTGTTTACATAAGCACCCAGTCTCTGTAGATTCGCAGGCACCCACAGCCTTCCATCTGCTGAGATAGCTCTGTCTCTGGGTATCCTGCTAATCTGCCTGGATCTGCCTGACTGGCCAGTCGTTGGCTCTTTTGGTGAGAGCATATGCTAAGCAGTCGCCCCTTCATCCCTACATATACCTGATAGTGGTGTCAGGGATCAACTCAGAGAGATTAAGGAAGCGGGCCTTCTCTAGGAATGGCAACCCTGCTGCTCTGTGTGAGACGCAGCTGTCTGCAGTAATAGCGCTGTTAGTGAGCAAAATTGGGAAACTGTGTGCTTTAGTGTGTGCTAGGCATTCTTTATAAAGTTGTTGCCTGGTTTTACCAGTAAGAAAATGGTCAGAGAAGTTGGCCACAGGGATCTCATGGGGCAGTGGAGATGAGCATCAAACCTTCGTGGACATTAAGTTGAAGTAAATCCTCGTATGCTGAGCATTGGCTTTCCCTGTCAACATCAGAGCTCACCTGACTCTAACAGGCACAGGCAGTTTAGAGTGGTTAAGAGCACTTCCAGCCCTTCCAGAGGACCCGGGTATTGTTCCCAGCACCCACATCAGGCGGCACAAGCCTTTATAACTCAGCTCCAGGGCATTTGATGCCTTCTTCTGGCTTCCATGTTTCCTGCACACATGCAGTATATGTATAAGCATTTAGGTACACATACAAACATTACAGAGAGGAGTGGGGTGAGAAAAGACGACTCCCCAGAATCCGTGTATACCTGCCTTACCAGAGCTATCCCAATGTGCACCCACAGCTTCCTGCTTCTGCCCGTTCACCATACTGTGAGCCCTTCTCCTACCTGTTCATAGCCCTGCATGAGTGGAGAGAATCAGCCCAAAGTCCATAAAACTGCACCTGGGAGTAGGTGATTCTGATGGGACTTGGGGCAGCACAGACAGGATAGCACAACAAGGCTCGCCACCAGCCAGGGTTTCTAATGGAGACTAAAATGGGGACAAAAATGGAAATGCTGGGTTCCAAATCTCTGCAGATGTTCCAGGAGCCTGTTCTCTATCAGCCAGGGATTTTGGTGTGCATCTGGACACAGCTGGAGTAGAGCAAGGTTGGGTCGCAACCAGGACACCAGAATCAGACATGAAGGAACTCTAAGACAGTCTACAGCTTGGGACCCTCAGCTTTGCAGCCATTGAGTGCTTGAGTCTGGGCTTCAGTACACATATATATTGACTATTGGGGCTGAAGCCACAGCCATAAGAGACTCAAGGACAGGGACCAGCACATAGCCTTCTCCCCAGGGGCTCTGTGCCATCTCTCTCATCTTGGAGCCCACGTGAGCTATTGACTTAGGTCACACTTTCCTCATGTGGCCCACACACTTATACCTTTAAATACATTTTTATTTTTAAAATGACACAGGAGCAGAGATGATTCTCCAACCTAGGTCAAGAGAGGAGGAATGGAATTCTCCACATGCCCTGTGCCCTCCTTTCCATAGCTCAGACCTCTCCCTGCCCAGCTTTCCTCTCTCTAAGGGCACCTGCTGTCCTGACTCCCTCATTAGCAGCCCCTGCCACCCTTGCATTGTTTGGAGGGGTTTGCCGTTCCTGATTTCACTGCCTTCGTGTGTATTCCTAGGTAGCAGGATTTCTTTTTAAAAGTCTCCCCTTGTTTGCTCTGGTGTTTCGGAGGATGGCCCGCTGAGTAAACACAGAGGGGAGGAAGGTGGAGGAGAGTGCGGAGTAGGGGGCACCCTGAGAAGTGGGTGGCTGGGAAATGGGCAGATTAGTGGGTGGAAGGAAGGGAGAAGTTAGCACCCAGCTTCTCTCTGCCCTGTGCAAGCTGTGCCCTACTTGGTGCCTCCCTTCTTGAAGGCTCCTCCATCTTACTCTGGATAGCCCAAGTGGGGTTGTCATTGCCTCCTCCTCCACCACCACCTTCCTCCTTCTCCTCTGCCTCCCAAGTTCTAGGATTAAAGGAGTGTGACACCACACCCTGCTCAAGTATCCCCTTCTTCACAAACACAGCACTGTGGTGAAGGTGGAAGCAGGGGAGAAGAGCCTTAGGGACAGATGAGGCCAGACATGGCCAACGCCAACACCCTTCTCACCTGGAGCTGCTGTGTCCATGGTGAAGTCACACTCCTGGGTGACAGCCTTATTTCTATGGGGCTGAAACCATAGTCACTGGCCCCTTCTTCCCTTCTTGCTTGCTTACTCTGAGTCCTTGCTATACACCTACTCGTCTGTCCACATGCACCTGCTCCTGATGGCCATGAGTCCCATCAGAGGACCACACTGGGCAGATGCATGATGGGTGATAGGGGGCCTTATTTGCCTACTTTTCCAAAGTGGCCCAGAGAGGCCACTGATGAGTTTTGTCTCTCCACAGACATTGTCAACTGTGACCTGAAGTCCACGCTACGAGTGCTCTACAACCTCTTCACCAAGTACCGGAACGTGGAATGAGGATCTGGGCTGCCTACCGCTGCCTGGCCCCTTTCACTGCAGGCCATCTGGACCAGCTTCCCAACTGCGTTGCCCTGCTTGCTCCTGTCTCTTGCTCTATGCTCTCCCACAAGCCCAGTGACCACCCAGAGATAGTGGACATTAAAATCAGTAAGGAAATGGCCACTAACCCAGTGGGCTAACCACATCTGTAGGCCCTGAGGACTGACCTAGCGGTGACTTGGGAAATTGTCCCCCATTCAAATTCAGGCCCTAGATGTCCCTACACGAGCTGTGGGAATCAGCACAGCCTAGAGACTGCCCCCCAGAGCACAGAAATGAAGGTCAAAGTTAGTCCCCACATTAAGGGAGGTTTCTGCTGTGCTCAAGTGCATTAGCCTCATGCTGCCATTAAAGGAGATATCATTCTCCCCTTTTATAGATGAGGAAACTGAGGCTCAGAGGTTCACTACTCATTATCATGTATTTTTCCTCTTTGGGCAACTTACGGGTTAATAACTGGTCAATAACTGGTCAACTGTATTCCATTCTGTGTATATCCTAAAGTGTGTACATGCTTGCCTTACCGGCATATACCCGCTTCCTCTCGCAGACAAGATACTATGGTTGCACCCTAGGGCAGGCCAGGTCAGGGCTGGGTGATTTGCACTAAAATTGCCAAATTGAATTTAACACAATTAATACTGTGTGTGTGGCAGGAGCCGCGTCCCTCAAATCCTTTGTACAAATGAAAATTACCCTTAATTCCTTCAGATTGGTAATAAGCCCACGCTCCGGTTGCAGGATGACATTTGGGAAGGGTTCTGTTTGGAATTAATAGAGTGCCCATTTCGCAGCCTTTTTGCTTGATTGCATGTAATGGATGTGCCCTATATTTTCCTGCAAAATAAGTACTCAATTCATTATCGTTAGGCAAATGTAGGGTATGCTCACGCATGGCAGAGAGCTGGGCACAGACCTATTGGAGCATCGCCTGAGAAGTAGGGCTCATCAATGGGGACCCTTGAACTTAAAAAAAAAGAGACCTCCTTTTTGCCTTCTAATTGGTCATTTAGACCATTCTGGCTAAGTCTGCCCACATGCAATTACTGGCTAATTCCAGGCGAGGAAAATGTCAGTTATTTAAACCAAAGCTCAGCATCTAGTCTCCTCACTTGGGTGACTCAAGGGCTGGTTTGTATCTCCTCATGCAAACCTGACTTGGAAGGAAAGTTCTGCTGTGCCAGTCTGCATCTAGGTCCTGTAGAGAAAACAAAAGGGCTGATGGGTAGATGGGGGGTCAGACCTAAGGGACAAGAAGTGGGGGTGGGAAGCTGGATACCAGTGCACTTAGTGTGGGGGATACGCTCAGAGACAGCTGCAGGTACAGTCCCTGTGCTCTTCAATTGAGACGGCCTTGGGACCACGCTACTGCTGTCCTCAGAAAACTCTTAGAAATATGCCAGGGCGATGCCAGCTTGGGGTGCCTCCTCCAGCAGTGGGTGACCACCTAGTCACTCCTTAGTTATATTTCTCACTGGAACAAAATAGCCTGACAGAAGCATTTAAGGGTAGAAGGACTTGTTTGGCTCTTGGTCTAAAGGCACACGGCCTCTCGCAGAAGACAGAGCATGACAGCAGGAGACACCGTGGTAGGAAGAGCATGCAGCCAGGCTTCCTCCCCTCACATCGTGTGAGAACAAGGCGAGAGCAGATAGGCAGTGGGGCTGAGCTATGAAACCCAAAGGCACTGCCCCAGCGACCCCTGCCTCCTAAAGGTTTCACAGTTTTCAAAACAGTGCCACCAACTGAGAACGACGTGATCAAAATGAGCCTGTGGGGGACATTTTCCACATTCAAACTGAAACATCTAGTAAAGCCTTCCCTGGTTTGAGGGTTTGCCAAGATGGCTTTCCACAACATTCCAAGTGCTCTTGTTCCCTTATGTGCTGACCATCCAGGGCAGCTCAGAACCCAGGACGTGTAGACCACTGTGCTCCTCCCTGACTCTTTCGCTGTGGGAATTGTTACTCTGCGCTGTGAACATCTAAGATGTGAAGGCAGTTTTACTGTCTTACGTTGATCTGTGTGTACGAACATAATTCTTTTTTGCATAACTAATGAAATACCATATTTTCATTAGGATTAATATTGGTCTCACACTCTTTTAAATTCCTGGTAGGAAATTGAGAACAGCAGCTGCTTGGCCTCTGAGCAGCACTGAGGCAGAATGAAATGAGAGGCCTGCATCCACTGAGCACACTTCGCTCTTGGGATTGTGCCTTGATGCTGTCCCTGATGCTCAAGCCGTTAGTACACAGTACCCTCCTGAGAGCACTCCTTTAGGGCCTTGTATTATCTACAGTAGGAAACCACACCAGAACTCAGAAGGTTTCTTAATAGCATGTCAGTGTACCCAACAACTGGGCATTGAGACTAAGGCATTTGTCTCAGTCCAGAGTCCCCAGGCTTGGGTCTGGTTTTACAACCCTGTCATCTCATGGAGTTTGGTGTTTTCCTCTGGATTCTAGGATCACATACTTCAGACATGACCGAGGTTTTGAAGGAGAAAGAGGCATCATCACTATTAGTAACCAAACAGCCTTGTTCTCCTAGGAAAATGGAGAGAAGAAAGAACTGAGACAAGAATCCTCCTGGCTCGCAGTTTGAGGGTGCTAGGAGGGGAGGATGGCACGGTGTGCAGCAGGGGTGTGAGGTCAGATGCAGGCAGGAAATAGAGAGATGAACACTGGCGCTCGGTCTGCTGGTTTTCTACTTAGTCTGGGACCCCCAACCTATGGAGTGGCACCACCACAGTTAGGGTGTCTTCCCACCTCAATTAATCATCATTATTAATAGTTGATACATAAGTAATACAGAATTCAAAAAGCAGGAATGATATCTGATTAAAAAAATAAAGCAAACTTTAGTATCCATCTCACCTCTTCCCCATCAGCCTCCATCCTCCAAGGAGATGACTCTTTTGATCCACTTCTTCTGCATGATTCCAGAAATACTCTGTGCAAATAAAGCTGAATGCACATATTAAAATCTTTGCTGTGCTTTTTTCCAATATAGATATCCTGTTATATATACATTCCTATGCATTGTTTTTCATAGTGTTAAATCTTGGAGATCATCATCCATGAGACAGTAAATGAACAATGTTTAAATCTTCTAAACTGTTTCTCATAAAAATGGGAATCTGAGTGCATCATTCATCCAAAAGCATAGCTCTAGTCTGCATGAGGTAGGAAGGAAACCCCAGCCCAAAGCAGAAGCATCATCCTCAGCACAGGACCAGCAGCATCTCATAGGCATCTCATCCTCCAGGAACTGAATTTTTCTAAGTCTTCCTTTGGAACATGATGGTAAATCGTGTGTAATTTTTTCTTATGGCTGATGATCTGCAGTTGGGACCCAGAGTCTTATACATATTAAAGATCCTCTACTGCAGAGCCTCACACACATGCACACATGTGCACATACACACACCCCAATTGTATATAATTTGATTAAGGTTTCATTTTTGTATGCAATTAGGTCAACTAATTGGCAGTTGGCTAAAAAAGACTTTTAAAGGTTACTGCATCCCCTGCAATACTGTGAAGTTCGGCTGCCTGCCAGGCTACAAGAAAAGACACATCTCCCATGTGAAGATGGACTAGACATACCCCCAAGTCTCAGAGAAAACTTCGTTATTGGCCACTCACCAGCACAGCCTTGAGTTGCTGGCAATTTCCAGCTGCTGCCATAGGGACTTTTTAATTATGAATCAGCATTGTCATTATCAGCTCATTTTGTTGTGGGTTGCTTGGTTAACCCTACAGAGGATATTGAAGCTTATTTACATCAACAGAATTCCAGGGCTGTAATTTTCCAATAACCAGACTCTCCAACATGTATACATTGTGATTCCCGTATGACTCGCCCTTCTCCAGTGTGAGAGCACTGTATACATCATTCCCTCCCTGCCCCTCAATTAGCACTCATTTATTTTTCCACTGGAAAATGAGACTAGATGGAGTCTATAGGTCAGATGGTTTCATGCTGCCTAAGGAGCAAAAACTATTTGAGACTTGCTGCCTTTGATGGCAGCCTCACCTCAGGAATCTAAGATGGATGCACCATCCTGCTCTTGCAAGAGGAATATATTCTCACACCTCCTCAAATCCCAACAGTGCATACAATCTCTCCCATCAGATTCACTTGGATCTACTGGACAGTAATAGGACAGTCATGCAAACACTGAGAACAGGAGAATCACCCTGGGGTACAGTACTGCGTGATTGATTGATACACTCACTAGCTATAGAAAAATTTAAGAAAAATATTTTTAAATTTATTTTTGTATATATGTGAGTGTTTTATCTGCAATGTGTATGTACCACTTGCACACAGACCCTACAGAGGTCAGAAGAAGGCATCAGATCCCCTAGACTGAAGTTCCAGATGGTTGTGAGCTACTGTGTGGATATTGGGAAGCAAACATGGGTCCTCTGGAAGAAGAGCAAGTGCTCCTAATCTCCCAGCAGTCTCAGCCGAGAAAATGCGGAAGGGCGTACACAGGTTTGTGCCTGCTCAGGCTAACAGTCTTCCACAGAAGATATTTGAGCGTCGACCAATTTGTGTATTTGGAAGTGGCTCTGGAACCAATCCCCAGGACACAAAAGGACAGTCATGTTAATAACTATGGAAGTGGTCACATTTAGATTCGGGAGTCCAAAGAGGTTTGTAGAAATGTGCCATTCTAAAGTCCCACCCACATCTCAGCTGCTGAAGTGAGGGGACCCCCTCCCAATTCACACAGCACAAGGCAGGAGGAAGCTCAGTTACAAGAAGAACTGGTGGAAGAGCCAGAATCCAGAGAGCTTGCAGAAAAAAGGGGTACCCTGTCACTCGGTAGAAGAATACGACATTTATCACAGCAACAATAGAAACACTAACAGTTCACGCCTTCCTGCTGCTTGTGGAGAACATTGACACAGCCCTCTCTTCCCTTCCAAACATGGCTGCAGAGCAAAGAACTGGGAGAGGAGGTGAGGCTTCCACCTACCCCATCTTCAGCCCCAAAGTGGCCTCAATCCACTGTCATCTCCCCAGAGGCTACAGAGATAGGGCATTCCCCAGCCACCCTGATCTCTCTGCTGTCCATAGAAAAAGGCTTTGAGAGCCCACAGTCTGGGGGAGTCAGAGAGGGGTAAATAAGGTGTTCCATGAGGACCACTGTCCTAACCTCGCCTCAGAGGATGCCTGCTTCCTCCTCATGTGGCTCAAGGAATGCTATCATTCATCGGGGGTGGGAGTGCAGGCTAGCCCAAGAGATCAAAATCCGCAGATGCCCAAGTGCTTCATATAAAATAAGCAATATTTACATATGATCTTATGCAATGTTCCTGGGTGTTGTCCTCTTATTACTTTAGACCTACTACCCGACAGGCTATGTGAGGAGGTCCATGCTATATTATTTGGGATCTTCCTATGCTTTTAATACAGAGACAGTTTTTTTCTGCACATTTTAAAAAATTACATTTATTTATTTATTGTTTACTTATAAGGGAGGTGTGTAAGAACCCGCCACAGCATCCATGTGATAGTCAGGGGACTGCTTGTGAGAGTCAGGTCTCTCCTCCCATCAGGTGGGTCCTGGGGATCGAACTCAGGTTGCTAAACTTGGCAGCAAGTGCCTTTACCCACTGAGTCATCTCTCAACCCCTTTCCTACACATTTTTTGGGCTGCTGTTGCCTGAATGCATTGATGCAGAACCGACAGGTATGAACAGTTGGTGTAATAAACTCCTAGATGCAGGCTAAACAATTTCATTTTCAGGCTGGCGAGATGGCTTCAGGACCAGCCATCAAGCTTCATGATTCAGGTTGGATCACCAAGACCAACATGGTGAAAGGAAAGAACTGAGTCCCCCAGGTTATCCTCTGATGCTCACAAACATGCTACACATGCCCACACACATACAATAAATAAATGTAATTTAAGAAATAACTAGAACCGGGCAGTGGTGGTGCACGCCTTTAATTCCAGCACTTGGGAGGTAGAGGCAGCTGGATATCTTAGTTCAAGGTTAGCCTGGTCTATAGAGCAAGTTCCAGGACAGTCATGACTACACAGAAAAACCCTGTCTCAATAAATATTTCCCAAAGTCATTCTGACATGTATAATTTTCATAATGATATGAAATTATATAACACCTACCTAAAAGGGGGCACTGAGCACTTCCTTATCAAAGTTTTGTGAAGATCTGCATTGTTTGTTTGTTTTGGGAGGGTTGGTTTTTTAATACAGGGTTTCTCTTTGTAGTCCTGGCTGTCCTGGAACTCTCTTTGTAGACTAGGCTGGCCTCCTGCCTGCCTCTGCTCCTGAGTGCTGGGATTAAAGGCATTCACCACCATGCTCGGTGAAGATCTGTTCTTTTCTCAGAGTATTTATGTTAGACCTAGTAGTCCCGGCTGGTCTAGAACTGGATATGTAGCCAAGGATGACCCTGACTGGGATTATAGTGGAGCTCCATCACAGCTGTTGTCTGCAGTGCCAAGGGTGGAACCCAGGGCTTCATGCATGCCAGGCAAACACTACCAATCCAGCCCAACCTCTGGGAGCTTTGACATGCTGAAATAGCCCTGGGAATCTCCACGTGGACCTCCTGGGTAAGAGCAAGTCCAGTAGTGCCAGCCCCAGAAGCACATTCTCCTTGGCACCCGACCCCCATCTCCACCCCCCGTATATTCTTGCCTCGCCCCACTGCCCTTACTGCAGGTAAGCAGGTCCTGGCTTTGATGCTGCCCTCTGAAAGGGCACTTAGAGGAATCTGAGAAGCACCCATGAGTAAGATAAACGATGTTTTATCAGTGAAGCAGACTTTTCATTTCTTTTTATCGATTTTTATGTTTTCACATCTTTAGATATGATCGGCTGGTCCAGGGCGGCATTCCAAAGCACACAAACGTCATTAAGGCAAGAGCATGAAAGAGTGTGATGTTTTATTGACGCGGACAGGACAATAGATAAATATTTAATCTATGGCACATTTGCTCAGTATGGGAACCGGCCTGGGCCCACATGACTCCCCAGCTGTTCCGTGACTTCCTGGAAACCTCAACAATAGCCTGTTGCCCACCCCATGGGTGCCTGCCCTGGGCAAATATTTGTCAGTGTTTCTGAAACCAGCTCCTAGAAGCCTTTCCTTGCTCTGGCCACCAAGGATACCACATCTTCCCTTATTTGTTATGATACTAGAGGGTAAATGCTCTCGCTGAACAGGGCATTTGGATTAAAGGCAGGAGCCATGAAGTGGCAAGCAATAATCATGCACTCGGCTAAGATCCAGGAGGCTATGGACTCCCATCTCTTCTTGCTGAGCTCTCTGATCAGTATAATATATACGGAGGCTGTGATGGTCAGTTTTAATTGTCAAGTTGACAGTTGAGAATCAGCTGAAGAAAGAGGAAGGTCTCAGTAACACATGGTTTAGAGAAGGTTGGCCTGTAGACCTGCTGTGGGGCTTGTCTTGTGTTAATTGATGTGGAAAGACCCATTACCACTCCAGGAGGCACCATTCCCTATGCTGGGGATCCTAGACTGCATAAAAAGGAGGTGTACATGCATTCATTGCTCTCTGCTTCCTGGCTACCCCTACCATGAGACCAGCCGCTTCAGGCTCCTGCTGCCCTGACTTCCCGGCCATGGTGGGTGGACTTTACCTCGCACAGTGAGCCAGTGTAACCCCTTGCTCCCTTAAGTTGCATTTATCAAGATATTTCTGTCACAGAAATAGGAAAAGAAACTAAGACACCCTACAGTCGTGCTTAGGAACTACATGCTGTCACGGGCACAAAGACCTTAGATCAATCCCCAGAACCCATGTTTGAAAAAGGAAAAAAGTCAAGTAAGTCGTATGCACTTGTATCCCAGAGCAGGGGAAGCACAGGCAGATAAGTCCAGGGCCAGTCAGCCAAGTCAGTTGAGCAGTTCCAGGCCGGTGAGAGACCCTGCCTCAAGCAAGCCAGCAGGTGAGCTGGGGAGATGGCTCAGCACTAGAATGTCACTGCTGAAGCATGTGGGTCAAAGTTCAAACCCCCAAATCTTACAGAAAGAGCCAGGCAGGGCCATGCACTCTTGTAACCCCAGCACCATAGGGGGCAGGAAAGAGAAAGGGAGGTCACTGGGGGTTTGCTGGCTGCCAACCTAGCCAAAAACGCAGGGAAGTCCCCGCTCAGTGGGAGATCCTGGGTCAAGGAATAAGAGAGAGAGCAATAGGGTAGAGCTCATCCACTGGCCTCCATATATACTCGTAGGAGCACACATACACACACAGATACACACATACACAGACACACACATACACAGATACACACACAGATACAGACACATACACAGACACAGACACACACACAGATACAGACACACACACACACACACACACAGAGTAAATACATAAATATTTACCCAGGGTGAGAGTGGGGAAGATGGCGATTAGGCAGGTAGCTCAAGGGCGACAGAGAGAGAGAGAGAGAGAGAGAGAGAGAGAGAGAGAGCGCTTCTTTAAGAGACAGGGCTGATAGCTGGGCATGATGGTATGTTCTTTTAATCCCAGCACTCAGGAGGCAAAGGCAGGTGGATCTCTTTGAGTTTGGGGCCAGCCTGGTCTACAAAGCAAGTTCCAGGACAGCCAGGGCTACACAGAGAAATCCTCTCTTGAAAAACAAAGACAAAAAAGAAAGAGAGACAGCGCTGCCTACCCTGGCAGCCTCAGGAAAGGGACTAAGCAAAATCAGTCATGGTGGGGGCTGGAGAGATGGCTCAGTGGTTAAGAGCACTGCCTGCTCTTCCAAA
>LOEQ01000011.1:408385-424288 GCA_001685075.1 Bramus lutescens
AGAGAGAGAGAGAGAGAGAGAGAGAATGATGATCTGCCCAGAACAATCCACCATAGCCAGTCTGGAAAGGCCCTACCCAAGGGGTACACCACGCCTTCCTCAGAGAATCCAGAAACCCAGGTCCATGAGAGTCATGGCTGTGCTCACCCTTCACAGAGGATGAGAGGGCCAGAGTCCTGAGGTGACAGCCTCCCCGCTTCTCTTGGATCAGGCCTGGACTGCTGGCCCCAACACCAGTGCTCTGGGCCACCAGCCACACAAAGGCCCTCTGACCCCTGCCTCACACAATGCTGACTGAGACCTGGGAGTTCTTGGCAGGTTCTAGAAGCAGAGGAGCAGCCACAATGAAATCCAGAAGGCTCCTCCAGAAGCCAGCGCTTAGGGAATAATTCTGCTAAGTCATAAATGCTTAGAATTCCTCAGCTTTTGCCTTCAAAATCTCTGGCAGCCACAGGCAGTAGCTGGGGACTCATGGACACATTAATTTTTCTTGCTCTGGGGAAGGCCAGGCACAACAGGGCAAGCCAGCAGACTGAGGCTCTGGAGAAGGTCTGTGCAAAAGATGCTGTGGTACCTCCCTGAGGATCGTTCTTTATTCCTCCCTCTAGCCTCTGCTCCCCAGTGCTGCCCCCACTTCTTTAGGCCTCTGCCAAAGATAGATGCCCATCAACATGTCCTCCCCTAGTAACCCCAAAATAGTGGCTATGCTTGCTCCCTGTAGGTGCTTGTGCTCCCACAGATGGTCCTGGAACCTATACTTTCCATAGGTTAGCTGTGCTCCTATGAGTACCCCTGGGACAACTGCTCCTGACAGATAATTATGGCCCCCACAGGTGTTCCTGTGATCTGTGCTCCCCACAGGTGGTGGTGCTCCCCACAGATGTTCCTAGGACTTGTGCTCTCCATAGGTGGCTATATTTCCATGGGTGTTCCTGTGATTATGTCCCTCCCAATTGACTATGCTCCTGTAAGGGTTTCTGTGACATGTGCTCCCCACTGGTGGCTATCCTCCCAGATGGCTTTGTGTCCCCTTGGTGCTGTTACCCATTAGTGGCTCGCTCCCCAGTCACTCTTGCTGACAGCTCCATCTCCCAGCCTGCTGTCCTGGTACCCAGCCTGGCCATTAGAAAAGCAGAGAGAGGCTTCAGGGACCCAGTGCTTAGAGCCCTAGCAACAATCCAGTCCAACCCTGCTCCCATGCACAGGTAGCCTCAGATGGCAAAACTAATGGGGGGAGAAACAGGTATTAGGACCTTCTAGCTCTGTTGGTCTCTGTTTTGGGTCAGTAATAAAATTGCTGGCCTGTTGGACAGCTTCTTAGTCTATAAGCCTGCTCCTTAATCTTCATAGCCACCCTGGAAGGAAGATATAACCCAGTACATCCCCTTTGTCCCTTCTTCCCTCCTTCCCTCCCTCCCTACCTCCCTCTTTTTGACTGCACTGGAGCTTAAACCTAAAGGCTAAGCAAATGCTCCACCACTGAACGAGAGCCCCTGTCCTGCCTTCACTTCACAAGTAGCCAGATCTCTCGAGAGGTGGGTGAGCGTGTAATTGAGTGGCCTGGGGTAGCACCACTTGGCCTTGGCAGAATGAATCCAGCACAGGTCTTGGCGAGGCCCTCTGTGGATGAGGCCTCACAAGTGCACCCCCACATGCCCCATGAGCCACTTTTCTGACAGGCCAGTTTCCCGTTCATTCTCAGGCCAATCAAGCCAGGCAGTCACTGTAACCCTGGTCTACTGAGGGTAGAGAGCCAGGATTCAAGCCAAATGTCCAGATGTCCCCAAGGATGTGCCCAGAAATGTCTGAAATGTGTCATATTTGTGCCTTATACACTAGACTCGGAGTTGGTGGAACCTAGACTTAGCTGGGTGAGGAGGTAGCAGGAACCTTCCAGAGTGATCACACTGAAGGAGACATGCATGTAAGCACAGCGGGGATGGCACAGACCACAGCAACCTGTCATCTGGTTATGAGTAATTAGAAGAGACAGGTGTGACAGCTCCAAACATCAAGGCTAAGGAAGAGGCAAGAATGCTAATCGCCCTGATTTGGCAGAACATGCCACACGCATGCTTTAGAATAGCGCCCCGTATCCCACAGATATGTACCGTTATTATTCAGGTATCTAAAAACTGAGTATTTAAAGACATGGAAATATTAACTACCTGATCTGATGATAAAATATAGACACGTGTCAACTCATCATACTATGTCATAAACATGTTGCAATGGTTTGAATGGGAATGTTTCCCCATCAGCTTGGGCCATCAGCTATATCTGAATGCCTGGTCCCCAGCTGGTGGCCCTATCTGAGGAAATTTAGGAGTTATGGCCTTCCCGGAAGAAGCATGTCACCTGGAGGCAGGCTTGGAGATTCAAAGCCTCCATCACTTCCAATTCATTCTCTCTGCTTCCTGATGGTGACTGAAGATGTGAGCTCTCTGCTTCCTGCCCTGGCTACCGTGCCTGAGTCCTTACCAGGATAGATCCTTCTCCCTCTGGAGTCATAGGCCCAAATAAAATCTTCATTAAGTTGCCGTGACCATGGTGTTTTAAAAACAGCAGCCAAAAAGTAGCTGTGATCACACCATGGCCAAAAGTGACTTGGGGAGGAAGGGCTGATGTGGCTTACCCTACCAGCTCACAACCCATCCTTGAGGGAAGTCATATCAGGGACCTGAAGCAGAAACCACAGAGAAATGCTGCCTACTGGCTTGCTCTCTTGCCTCTGCTCTGATTAGCTCTCTTATATAGCCCAGGACCCCTGAGTAGTAATGGTACTGTGGGCCGGACCCTCCTGAATCAATTAGCAATCAAAAAAAAAATAACCAAGAGACATGCATCCATGCCAGTCTGATCTAGGCAGTCCCTGGAATGAGACTCCTTCTGGTAACTCCAAGCTGAGTCAGTTTGACAACGGATGGACGCTAACTAGAAAAACACCAACCTATCCCTGTGAGAGTCTTGTCTGGGACTGTAGGTAGATCTGTGTGCTAACATATTATGTGGGGTAAGTTTGGAAAGACGGAAGTTAGGTCTGGTGACATTAAACTACAGGACTTGCTTTTGTCCTGTTTTTAGGAATCAGAATTATCAAAGATTCTCCAGTCTTGCAAGCAATGATAGCAAGTGTGACCATACAGGGAGGGGAGGGAGGTCCTGTGGGCTCACAGCATCCATGATGTTTAGGATCATTTGTCTTCATTGTCGACCTGACTAGATTTAGAATCACCTGAGAGACACGTGTCTGTGTGAGTCTGTAAGGGTGTTTCCTTACACATTTCACTCAGAAGGGAGGACCCACTCTAAATGCAGGTGACACTATCCCCTGGATGGGGAGGACCCAACTGGATAGAAGTGGGAAAGCATGCACCTCTCCTGCCGCTATGCCTTCCCA
Source organism: Bramus lutescens (assembly GCA_001685075.1). Classification (NCBI taxonomy): domain Eukaryota; kingdom Metazoa; phylum Chordata; class Mammalia; order Rodentia; family Cricetidae; genus Bramus; species Bramus lutescens. Next base: position 411,786 of record LOEQ01000011.1, read on the forward strand.
GCACGGTGGACTATGACCTCTCAACCTGCGAGTCAAAATTAACCTGTCCTCCCTTTGGTTGCTTCTCGTCAGCAAGAAGGTAAGAAAAGTAATCCGCTGCCCATGAACAACACTTTACCACCGCTGGACCTGTGCCCCCCAGAGTCCAGTGCCAAGCTTTGTGTCATGGATACCTTGCTTGCTTCCCCTCACGGTGTTCTTTTCTTTCCAGCATGATTGAGAAACTTGGTGGCCTTGTTGAAAGCTCAGCAGCCACTTTGATTTCAGAGTGGAAAAAAATGTTAGTATACCAACCTTGGACATGGGCACATAGGGTCTGCAGGCCAGATGTCCTTTGTGTGGTTTTATTTATTTATTTGTTTGTTTGCTTGCTTGCTTGCTTGCTTTGGTCTTTTGAGACAGGGCTTCTCTGTAGCTTCAGAGCCTGTCCTGGAACTAGCTCTGGTAGACCAGCGTGGTCTCGAACTCACAGAGATCTGCCTGCCTCTGCCTCCTGAGTGCTGGGATTAAAGGTGTGTGCCAACACTGCCAGGCTCTTTGTGTGACTTTAAAGAAGAAAAAGAAGGGTTGGGACAAAGAGGAGAGAGGAGAGGAGAGGAGANGAGGGAAGGGAAGGGAAAAATCCTTAACTGGGAAACTCCAAGGGATCATAAAGACTCTGAGGCTGTATCAGACATATCTGAGCATAAGGGTTTGTATCTCTCAGGTGGGAGGAACTTGTACTCCATTCAAGGACTTAACAGCTATTAATAACTGAAGTCAATAGGTCACTGTGACCTCTCCCCTCTGGTGTGCTGCCTCTCAGAGCCACACACAAGAGTTGTGCTATTTGGCAGGATCGACCAGGGAGTGGGCATGAGCTCACTCCTAGAGAAGGCCACCGCTTTCCAAAGTGTGTTCGTTTTCAGAAATGTCCTCCTATCGTGTGTCCCTTCTAGCAAGACAAGAAATGACCTCTCCCTTCTCTGTTCCCTGTTTAGTTTCATGGAGTTTTTTGAATGTTTCTCTGCTGAAGTCTAACTAGAATTTCATTTACTTGTAAAGCCCCCAAAATATAGAAAGTAATCATTCATCCACATGTATGGCGCACCACCAGTCAGTCAGGCTCACATGTTTAGGGGCTGCCAACATGTGGCAAGCCATGTAAGGCATTAGGGAACAAAGATGAGCAAGATGCTCTTCCTATCTTGGGCTTACACAGGGTATGTGCGGTACACAGCTGTCAGGAGGCTGAGGCAGGAGAACTGAGACTTCAAAGCTGTCTTAGGGTTTCTACTGCTGTGAAGAGACACCATGACTATGGCAACTCTTATAAATGAAAATATTTAACGGGGGTGGCTCACTCACAGTTTCAGAGGCTCAGCCCATTATCATCATGGCGGGAAGCATGGCTGTATGCAGGCAGACATGGCACTGAGAGTCCTACATCTTGCAGACAACAGGAAGTCAACTGAGACACAGGAAGGTATCCTGAGCACAGGAAATCTCAAAGCCCACCCCCCCACCAGTGGCACACTTCCTCCAACAAGGTCATACCCACTCCAACAAAGTCACGCTTCCTAATAGTGCCACTGTGAGATTTATGGGGGTCAGTTACATTTAGACTGCCATGAAGGCCAATTTGAACTACACAATATGAGACTTAATTGCAAAAGAATGTATCTACCCACCTTGCTCTTAACATCTCTGGTTGCTCCTATTTTTTGAGTTCTTTTTAGATTTATTTATTTTATGTTAGGTGTATGAGTGTTCCACATTATAATAACTGACCCACCATGAAGCCAGTATGTGGATCTGTGGCTCTCAGAAGTGAGCATCTATAGATCAGTTTCTGTCCATTTCTTTGTCTGTTTCATTCCACCCAGTGGAGACTGCCCTTCGCCTACCAAGAAACACAGTGTTGGTGAATGTCTCATCTTCTACTGCTCCTTGGCTCAGGTTAAGTTCCCAACAAATAATCCAAAGGTGGGTGTGTCTCCCTTCTCTTTGCTAGGGCCATCTTCCAGGAGAGAGCCCAGCCAAGAAGAGGAGTGAGATCATTCTCTCTCATGTGTGTACTGAGTGTGCCTGTGGAGGTCAGAGGTCAACCCTCAGCTTCATTCATTCTTTAGGTGTTGTCCACCTTATTTTGAGTCAGATGCTCTTGTTGGCCTGGAGCTCACCCATTAGGCGAGGCTGGTGAGCCCTGGGGATGCTCCTGTCCGCGTCCCAGCACTGAGATTATGAGCATGTGCCACCATCCCTGACTTTTTTCACACAGGTCTGAAGAATTGGACTCAGGGCCCATGGTTGCATGTCAAGTACTTTAACCAACTGAGCCATCTCCCTCTCTCTTTTATTTGTTTTGAAAATGCATTTCCTCGGGTCAGGATCCCTGCTGAGTCATTTCTAGGGTCCTGCCTTTCTCCTACTGTGAATATCAGGCCTTTGTCACAAGCCTTGTCTAGGTACTTCCAGGAAGTAACTGCTGGTACCTCCAGGCCTATGGAGCTGCCTCAGGACTGACAGGAGAGACTAAAATACCACAGGCAAAAATGGAAGACATGGCTGGTCAGCCTCCTCAGAAGTGTCCTGCCAGGCCTGTCATGGTGCTTGGGAGCACTCTGTGCAGAGGCCATTCCCCACTCTGGTTTGAAAATCCTCCCTGCCCTTAAAGCATATCTTCTGTCACCTTCCTGTCAGCCCATCACCGACAGGAAGTGACAAGGCAATGAGTCATTCATCCTTCACCGGAAACCCACTTTAAAGACTTTACAGCACAGATCTCAGTGCCCAGGGCATGTCGAGGCTCCTGAGACCCCTGGCGCACATGAGTTTATTCATATTGAGTGTTTGCTTTAAGGGGAAGAGTAACCCTGTTTCAATTGTTCAGAGTTCTAGCAAATTTGACCAATCATCTCCTGCCGGGCTCCAGGATCCCCAAAATTTTCAGGAGCTGCAGCTAGGATCTGCACACACCCAGCTTCTGCAGCGTCTCCACACAGCCCGTCATCCTACCTCTATGTTCTCCCACTTGGTTTCTGCTTCCTCCCTTTTCAGAGACAGGTTCTCCTGTCGTCTTGGCTGGCTGGAATTAACTCACCACATAGCCAAGGGTGTCCTGAAACTCCTGGTGCCCTTGTCTTCACCTTTCGAGTGCTGGAGTCCCAGGCATGCACTACCATGCCCAGTTTATACAGTACTGAGAATCAAACCCAGAGCTTCGAGCATGCTAGGCAAGCATTCTATGAACAGCTACAGCCCAGCCTGCTTCCTCTCCTTTATTCACTTTGTGCTTGCATCCTGTGCTCTCTTATTCAGCTCTCCAGAAGGCTTTCTTTGTTTATAGCATAGTGAAGATAAGCAGGGGCCGACTACAGCCAAGTTCAAATCTTGAGATTTCTGTTTACCGGCTGTTGTTCATCCTAAAGAGAAGAGTCTGTCTTCCTGAGCTCGGTTTTCCCTTATTAATATTCCCTACCTCTTAGTGATAATGGTAAATTAAATAAGGCCAGTGGTATGTTAGGTTTCAAGCCTGGGACAAATGGCTAAGGTGCCATCTTAGGGTTTCTGCATGACCATGGCAACTCTTATAAAGGAAAACATTTCATTGAGGTGGCAGCATACAGTTCAGAGGTTTAGTCCATTATTGTCATGGTAGGTGGCATGACAGTGTGCAGACAGGCATGGTCCTGGAGAGGTAGCAGGGAGTTCTCCATCTTGATCAGCAGGCAACACTAAGTGAACTGCGCACCACACTGAGCACAGCTTGAGCAAAGAAGACCTCAAAGCCCAGCCCACAGGGACACACTTCCTCCAACAAGGCCACACCTCCTAATAGTGCCCTGCCCTTTGAGGGCCATTTTCTTTCAAACCATCACAGACACTTATTTAACACATCAAAGCAGACCTGGCCACTAGGTTCTCCCAGGTTCATCATTCAGTCCCTACTTGTTACAGGGTCCTTCTGGCTGGCATACCCTGCCCTGTGCCCTGAGCTCCCCAGCCCCCAAATGCCCTTTCCCATGTCATCCAACCATTTTGGTTACCTGTCCTTTTCATCTGCTCTCTTTTGGGCCTCCTGCACCTGGTTCACCTCTCCCTCCTTCCCCCTTCCCCTCACACAGGTCAGGGTCATGTGCACTCTGGCTCTCCCAGATGTCCCTGCCTCTGGCCATGCTCTCCCACAAATCCATAATAAACTTTCTCCTCGCCATACCTAAGAGGAGTCATGGTTCTTTCCTTTCCCTTTTATTTCTGTTTCATTCACAGTACAGGGAGCCTGGTAAGAGCCCAGCCCACCCTTGCTGCAGCGGCCACATCACATAGCCCATCACAGACTCCCTTGGTGCTTAGCAGTTTTCTTAATTAACTCGAAGTAAACATTTGTCAGCCTCCTGGGCTGCCCTGAAGGAGTTTCCTCTATGGTCCCATTTTAGTAAAGAAAGAAAACGTCAGAAGTTGAACAGTCTCAGTCAGGAGGGACCAGAGGGAGCGCCATGAAGTAAGCGGATGCTTACATGGCTTTTGGCTCTGTCTGGAGTAGAGGGAAACCTGGAATTACTGCGAGCTCATCATAGCAGCTGGTTGGTCCAAGCAAAACCCGCCAGACCCACTGAGAGGCCAGCTTTGGATTGCAGTGATAGCTGCGGCCTTCTGAGAGGCAAGAAGAAATTATTTATCTAACTTTTTTTTTTCAATTCCAACCAAGAATTTTCTTTGGCTCAGGATGGTGTTGAGGCCCGGTTCTCATTTGTACGGAGCTCATGTGAGGATGCATATCTCTGACAGCATTTGGAGACTTCTTAAAAAGACATTCATTCCCTGTCTCCTTTCCACGGGGGCCTGTCTCATGATTCAGGAATAATTATTCATCCAGGAAAGCTAATCCTTGAGTCTCATTTGTGCTTGGTTTGTGCCAGAACCGCCCATATAAGCATGCTCTAATTTCCCACCGCATGCAGTCTGGGCATCACAGAGAGAGCCACCAAGGGCCATTTACCCTCCTTCCAAATTGGCAGTCTTTGTCTACTTGAACCCATGTTAACCAATGTGTCACATTTTAATGCATCTCACTGTGTCAAGCTGTGGCAGCAAATTAGAGTGCAGATCTCAGCAGCTGCTTCTAGAGCGGCTGTCTGGAATCTTCTCTGCATCCCTGACTCTTCATGCCAGCCACAGAAAAATGTGCCCATTAATTTTATGTCCTGGAGAAGTTTCAAGACAGTCATGCCTGTGTACAGATAGATACACATGTGTACGAGTGTCTGTACCTGTGCACATACATATGGAAACCTGAGAACCATCTCAGATGTCATTCCTCAGGCATTGCTAGTAACCTTTTTCTTGAGGCAGGATCTCCCACTGTGCCTGGAACTCAACAAATAGGCTAAACTAGCTATCTAGGGAACCCCACGGATGCACTTCTCAGTCTCCCCAGTCTGTGATTACAGACATGTGCTGTACAGCCTGACTTTACAACAATCACATTTATTTATTTATTTATTTATTTATTTATTTATTTATTTATTCTTTCACCTATTCATTTATTTATTGGGGGGTGTGCACTGTGCATATGTGTGTGCATGTGCATGTGTGTGTGTGTGTGTGTGTGTGTAGTTGGGAGAGCCACATGAGTACCACTGAGCTGGAATGGAGGTCAGAGGACAATTTGAAGGAGTCAGTTCTCTCCTTTTACCATGTGGGTTTCTGGGATTAAACTCAGGTTGTCAGGCTTGGCTGTTAATACCTTTACTCACTAAGCCAACCCTACATCTGGCTTGCTTCTCTCTCTCTCTCTCTCTCTTTCTCGCTTTCTTTCTTGCAACATGGTTCTGGGGCTAGAACTCTGATGATACTGACCAAGCCATCTCCTCAGCCCTAAAATGTCATTTTTATATTTTTCTATGATAAACTATGCACTTTTCAAACAGGTAGCAATTGGAGGTGATATTAGCAGTCTGGGGATGGAGTAGTGGAGTGTTTAGAGAAAACACCCAGGTGTGCACTCAGGTCAGTATCTCCTGCGCCCGAGCAGTTGTCCTTCTAGAGATGTGGTCCATGCTGCAAGTGTCCACCAAGATCAGTATCTCCTGCATCTGAGTGGTTATCCTTCCAGATGCAGCCAGTGCTGCTTTAAAGAGCCCATTGCAATTCTTTCATTTGCCATTCTTCTGTGACCAGGAATAATAGTCCAAGATACGCACAAAAACGGCCATTTCTCCAGTTCCCAAATCATGGAGTTTCAGTTGGTTTTTGGTCTGTTTGTGAGAGAGGGTCTCACTATGGAACTCAGGCTGGACTAGAAATTGATGTGTACACCAGGGTGGCCTTGAACTCACAGAGATCCACCTGCCTCTGCCTCAAGTGCTGAGATTAAAGATGTGTGCTATCACACCCAGCTAATCTAATGTAAAGTCCCCAAAGGTCAGAATAGGTATTTCCCCCAAGAAGAAATTCAAGCGACCAAACTTGAGGGTCAAGTTTGTAGAAACAGAATGGAATGGCAGTCGCCAGGTAACCTGGGACTCAGGGAAATGAAGATGTTAGCCAAAGGACACATCTTTTCAGTTACAGAGAAGTATATTTGCCAGTGGTGGTGGCGCATGCCTTTAATCCCAGACCTCAGGAAGCAGAGGCAAGTGGATCTCTGCGAGTTCAAGGCCAGCCTGGTCTACAGAGCAAGTTCCAGGACAGGCTCCAACGCTACACAGAGAAACCCTGTCTTGAAAAACCAAAAGAAGAAGAAGAAGAGGAGGAGGAGGAGGAGGAAGAGGAGGAGGAGGAAGAGGAGGAGGAGGAAGAGGAGNAGGAGGAAGAAGAAGAAGAAGAAGAAGAAGAAGAAGAAGAAGAAGAAGAAGAAGAAGAAGAAGAAGAAGAAGAAGAAGAAGAAGAAGAAGAAGATTCTACATGTTAGATGTTCAGCATGATGCCTACACTGTAGTACTTACTGCATGTTTGAATGGCATAGAAAGAGATCATAAGTGGGAGTTAGAGAGATGACTCCTCAGTTTGGAGCACTTACTGCTCCTGTAGAGGATCCAAGTTCAGTTCCCAGCACCCACACCAAGGGGCTCACAACCACCTGTAACTCCATCTCTACAGAATCTGATGCCATTTTCTGGCCTCTGAGAGCACCTATCTTAAAATGCATGGACAGACAAATGATAAAAAATAAAGTGATATCTGGGAATGGTGGTGCACACCATTAATCTCTGCATAGGATAGGCAGGCAGAGGCAAGACGCATCTCTGAATTTAAGGGCAGCCTGGTCTACAAATAGAAGGGTTCCTGGGCAGACAGGGTTTCACAGAAAAACCCTGTCTCAAAAAATAAAGTAAAATAAATAATAAAATAATAAATCTTTTTTTAAAAGTCCATGTATTTTCAGCAACACACAAAACAGTAGTGCTATAAAACAATAAGATAGTAATCGACTTCATAGTGGTAATCACTTTACAATGCATCTTTATATCAAATCTCTACATTATATACCTAAATTATACACTTTTTTTTAGTCATACCCTCCCAACGAATCCTAGCAAAGCAAAACTACAATAAGCAGTCAATATTGTTACAGACCTGTCTTGAAGACATCTAGATCCTGGCCACCTTGCTTGTCTCTGAAGAGGGGACTGGCAGCAGAAGGAAAAGGGGAAAGGAGATTTTAAATTCCTCATCTGATCTTTTTATCACTTTCAGCCCAGTACTGGACATTGTTCATATACACCATAAAATCATGGGTTTGCCAGGAAGTCCTTTCAGATTGTGGTCCAGCAAAGAGAGATGGTGGCACTGACAAATGGAGCAGTCACAAGCATTCACACACACTGAGCTGTCCCCTCTGTTGACCTCTAGGTGAAGGCTACTCACATATATTTATCTGATTTTATTTCCCTCAAAGCAAGCCTGTGACTCAGAGGGTCTAGGAAAGTTGCCTGACACAACCCAGCCCCCACCCCAGTGAGATTAACTCTCCAGGACCCTCAGTGGAAATGGATCTTTCAGTGTGTGACAGCAGAATAGGGGTTGGAAAGTGGCATCAAGATTATGAAGGAAGCTGGTGGCTGAGAAAGACTGTAGTCCCTTCCCACCTGGGTCTCACACAGCAAGCAGAACATGCTTGAGAAAAGCCTAGGCTCTATGGGTGTGGCAGAGGGGGTGCCATGTCAGTGTCCTAAAAAGGGCTGTGCAACTTGTAGCCCAATGCGTGGGGAAATTTCCCTCAACTCATTAACCCATGACCATTCTTGAGAGTGTTTTCCCTTTATTAATAAACTGCCCCTATTTCTATTTCTAATGATGTCATAGTTTAATCCTTTGCCATGTCACCTAGTTAACTGTCAACTTGACACAGCCTAGAGTCACCTAGAAGGAAGTCTCAACTGAGGGATTGCCTAGATCAGATTGGCCTATGGGGATTCATTTAGTTGTTAATTGATGTGGGAGGGCCCAGGCCACTATGGGCAGCACCATTCCTTAGGCTGGGCTGGATAAGAAAGCTAACTGAGCATAGGCATACATGGGTGAACCACTTAACAGACAGCATCCTCCATGGTTCTGGCTTTGACTTTCTGCCCTGATGTCCCTCAATGATGAATCTGAAAGTGTAAACCAAATAAGTCCTTTTCTCATCTAAATTGGTTTTTGTTGAAAGTGTCCCAGCACAGACCAGACAGAAAACTAGAGCCCCGTGGTACCCAAGCACCTGGGTACTTCAGCAGGTAGGTGCCTTTTAGACCCACACTGATAACAGTTCTGTCTCCAGGGCTAAGCAGAGTGCTTGACTCACAGGAGGTGGCTAATAGATGCTGTGTGAACAATCGAGGGGGGGGGGCATCCTGTGATCAGGCCCTCCCGGGATTAGCTGCTCCTCTTCCTTCTGTCTCCAGAGGCCATCAGAGCACTCAGCCCACAGGAAGTCCTCATTTATGCTGTGCAAGTGACAAACAGAAAGCAACACAATGACAGCCAAGCGAATTCCCTGACAGGAATGTGACAGGACCAGCATCTTGGACGGAGACAACAGCCGGGTGAGACTTGTTGGATGACGCCAATCAGCATTTAGATGGCTATATTTTTGGTGCGTTTATTTAAAAAAAAAAGTCACATTGCTTTAGTCACACCTCTCAAAGTCTTGTGACTTGAAAATGCCTTTTGGGAGGAGGGCAGTTTCATAACAAACCAGGGAATGTGGTTTTCATCAGGCTACCCTTACAAACAGTTGTTTTCCAGATGGTTCTATGAGTACAGAACTATCATTCCTCTGCTTTACCTCCAGTTGTGAGGAAAGTCCTAACCAGAGCTAGGGCCCAAACAGTTAAGCAGCCAGCCCACTTGGCCTCCTCTTGGCCTCCTCTTGGCTTCCCCTGCCTCCTGGCCAAGGAGAAGAATGGAATGCACACGAGGTCTCCTGGCAGGCAGCCACATTCCTATGGGAACCTCGCAGCAGCAAGAGCCTTGGGACATTAAAAAGCAAGTGTGTGGGAGTTATGGGGCTCACTACAAATGACCCAAGACCCTGGAAAAATGTGTGGAGTGTCTTTGACACAGAGTGCCAGCCCCAACTCTGTCCTTGCTCAAATCCAGGCCCAGATGGGAATTGACACTGCCCCAGTGTTTCCTTCAGCTGGGAAGATAATAGAAACTCAATAAAGGAAGATGGGCTGAACAATGACCACTCTCCTTAGCTCTTCTAAGGGAAGAACAACATTGTCAGGGGCTTTGTTTTTTTGTTTTGCTTTTTGTTGTTATTGTTGTTTTTAATTTTTTTTCTTTATGAAAGAAACCATTTTGATTGGTTCCTATTTATTTAAGATTCATGTTATTTCTTTAAGTATATGTATGCGTCTGTGTCTGTATGGGGAGTATGTGTACACAAATACAGGTGCCCTCCTAACCCCACAGTTGTGCAACCCAAAGTCTGCCTCAATTTCCTCATTTGTAACATGGGGGTGATGAGCCATCCATCCTGCAAGGATGACACAGAATAAGATGAAGAAATAATTGCAAATTGCTTAACGTTTTCTGAAACAGAATCGTGAGGAAGTGATTGCTAGGTGGTAGGAACCAATTCAGCTGTTATGCCTTCCCTGGATTTCCACTAATCTCCTCATGCTATTTTATCCACTCCATGTAAAAACGGGCTTGTTCCAGTGGATTAACCAGGCTGAGAACATGCCCTCCCCACCCTGTTCTCCACAAGCTCTGCAGACTCCCATGAGCTGATCATCTCATAGAAGTAATGCTCACTGAAAGAATTGCTTTATCAAGAAAGGAATGTCCAGGCTGGCGAAACGGCTCCAGAGTTAAGAGCGCTTGCTGCGGTTACAAATGACCCCAAACCTGAGTTCAGTTCCCAGCACCCGTGGCAGGCAGATAGCAATCGCCTGTAACTCGAGTTCCAAGAAGTCCACCCACTTTTGGACTCTATGGAAATCTACACTCACAGACATAGGCACACACATGCACACATAAATTTATAAAGAATTTTTTAAGTAAATGAAAGAATTTTCAAGGCATACAAGAAGAAAAAGGGTAACTTCTGCAGAATATGGATGATCTAAGATCTGCCTAAGAGAAAAGAAGACAGACCACATCCATGGTAAGAAGAGTCAATAGCATATAAGTACATTTCCCTGGTTTAATAAGTAAACTATGCCTATAAATGTATAGTATACATGTACACATACTATATACATACATTTTCAGAGATAGACAGTGTGATTCTGAAGTTAATATGACTGACAAAAACAAAAATATTGAAGAAAACTTAAATGTTGAAGGAACTAAACAGCAGATTTTTTTTTAAAGGCCTTTCTGGGCATGGTAGTACACACCTTTAAATCCCAACACTCAGGAGAAAGAGGCACATGGATTTCTGTGAGTTTGAAGCCAACCTGGTCTACATAGAGAGCTCCAGGACTGCCAGGGTTATGTAGGGAGACCCTGTGTCAAATAAATAAATAAACAAACAAATAAATAAATAAATAAATAAATAAATATAAATGTGGTAGTTTGAATGTAATTGGTTCCATAAGCTCATAGGAAGTACACTATTGAGAGGTGTGGCCTTGTAGGAGGAAGTGTGTTACTGTGGGGGTGGACTTTGAGGTCTCATGTATGCCCAAGCTATGGCTGGTGCTACAGTCCACCTCCTGTTGCCTTCTGATCAAGATGTAGCCAATCCCATGTCTGCCTGCATGCTGCCACACTCCCCTTCATGATGATAAAATAAAAACCTGAACCTCTGAAAATGTAAGTTGCCACCTCAATTAAATGTTCTCCTTTATAAAAGTTGCAGTGGTCATGGTATATTTTCTTTTTAGATTTATTTATTTATTTATTTAGTATGTATACAGTATTGTGTCTGCCTGCAGGCCAGAAGAGGGCACCAGACGTCATTACAGATGGTTATGAGCCACCATGTGGTTGTTGGGAACTGAACTCAGGACCTTTGGAAGAGCAGAAAGTGCTCTTAACCACTGAGCCATCTCTCCAGCCCTGCTTATAGTATATTTTCATAGCACTAGAAACCCTAAGACAATAAATAAATATAACTTTAAAAGGCATTAAATTAATTGTGTAGCTGAGGATGGCCTTGACCTGGTCCTCCTGCCTTGACCCCCTGAATGCTGGTGATACAGGGGAGTACCCCCATACTGGTTCATACAGTGCTGGGGGGTTAAACACAGGGCTTCACAGATTCTAAGCAAACCCACTACCTGTTAAGCCTATTTTATCAGGTAAAATTTTTCATAAAGCCATAGGAATGAAGCATTGTAATCTCAATACAGGAACTCCCTGACTTACCTATGAAACAGAATAAGATAGAGCCTTTAGTGTTTGACAAAAGGGATATTCCAGAGGGGCTACATAAGTGGTAGTAGCATCAGTATAATTTGTAGCTATCTTTAAAGACCAAATTCAGTTATCTCTTCTCTGTACTGTTAGATCTTCATAACCATGAGCATAGTTTGTCTTTCCTCTTAGGCAAATCTGTTTCAAGTGGAATTTAGAAGGGTTCTTTCTTCCTTTCTCCTTTCTTCCTTCCTTTCTTCCTTTGTATTTTTGTCTCTCATTCTCTTTTTTGTATATATAAACATTAAATTCATTTTGTAATAATGTAACTACTGTTATTACTATTTTCTATTTTTGACAAAGGTGTATTTATTTTTATGTACGTGTATATTTGCCTGCATGTGTGTATGTATGTATGTGGACCATGTGTGGGCAGTGCCTGTGGAGGCCAGGAGAGGGTGTCAGACCCCTGGAACTGGAGTTACATACAGCTATGAGCTGCCTTGTGGGTTCTGAAAAGCCAGCATATGTCCTCTCCAAGAGCACAAAGTGCTCTTAACTGCTGAACTCCAGCCCCAGTTACTACATGATCTCACAGAAATTCCCTCCAGGGCTGTGTGGGGAATGGGGAAAACGTTAGTGATGGTTCTCAAATACAGAACTGTAGTGATAGGGGAGCGGGCCTGCTTTCGTCCTGCCCTGCTCCCGCACAGCTAACTTATACC
>LOEQ01000011.1:530034-541413 GCA_001685075.1 Bramus lutescens
CTCCAAGGAATAGGCTACCCGTGGAGAACACAGCGGAGTGGCGCATTCATAGCCGGTGTCAGGGACAGTGATGAATGAAGTCAGGGTACCTGGGTGCTCCCAATAGGATAGAGGAACAGTGAGGGAGAGGCACCTTGAACAAGTGGCACCTATCAGGAAACCCAAGGGTTTTGCAGAAAGTAAAAATTGAAGTTTTTAGGTGAAAAATGTTTGTGCCTTACGATTCTCAAATTCATCTAAAGTTGGTTGTAAGTAGGCACAGCAAGAAACCACTGAACAAAGCCACTTTGTGGAGAGAAAAGCAGTTTGTTAAGAGCAAAGCTGCTGAGCTGCTCTGGATAGTGGAGTACAGCACCCAGCAACAGACACTCGTTGGATTTTATATGGGTATATGATGGGGAGGTGGCTTGGGAGCCAGGTAGTGTGGGCACTCTTGTTCAGCCAGCCACTAAGGACTTCTGAGAAATGTTTTAGGGTTCTGTTTCCTAATAGAACCTGTCCCAGTTAGACCTTGAGCCATCACCCTAAAATACTGCCACTAGCACTACCAGTTTTTGACCTAACATTCCTGCCCTTTGTTGATAATAAGGGGTGAAGGTAGTTTGTCCAGCTGAAGGGGACATTGTGAGAAAGGGCTCTGGAATATTGGTTCCAATCAGGAGCTCGAGCTGGCTGGCAGTGGTAGGAGACCTGAGGAAATTCCTTCAGAAGCATCTGATTTACTGATCATTGGGTCAGCTCCTTGATTTCATGAAAAATCAAACTCTGAATAGATAGGACAATTGTTACTATGAGGTGAACATTACAGTGAGGTGGACATGGGTCAGAGGGCTGAGGAGAGGCATGAATGCCCAGGGCCCAAAGGAGTCTTGTAAGTTTTAAAGCCCCTCCTATACCTGGCTAGCCCCAATTTGAACACTCAGGGAAGCAAAGGTGTTTGGAGCTATCGTGGAGGTGGGGTGGGGTGGGGTGGGGTGGTGGTCTTCCACAGTAGTGGACGTGCCACAGTTCTGAAAGCAGACTACCTAGGGGACGGAAGTCAGATGCTTTTCTGAACAGCACCCTGAGACAGGACAGAAGGTGGCATTAAGGATGGACTTGGTTTTGGTAGACTGTATCTTAGATTTCTATGCTTGTCACCTTAGCTAAGTGATAGGAAAGAAAGAACCCATATTAGATGTTCTCAGGAATAGAAGGCAAGTGAGAGAATTTAGGCTTTTGTGTTCTGTTGAGTGACAGAAATATTTACCAGAGAATGGATCCAGAGCTGATTTGAGCTGTGACAGATGGATCCAAGTCTAGACTTCCTGAGGCTTAGCTGCCATTGTTGTAGTGAGGATGACCAAATGCAGACTGGTCCAGCCTGGGTGGAGTGCTTTTGGACAAGCGGCTCTCAGATAAACCCAGTCTCCTGGTAATGGTTTGTTTGGGTGCTAGGATCAGTAAAGAGAGGAGAGAGGATATGTGTTCCCAGAGGCATCTTAAGCGAGAGAAGCTAGTAGTCATGGAGTGGGCTGGTTCCAGAGGACATACGTTTCTCAAAAGGATGGCCCTTTTTACCTTTAACAAGGACTAGGGAATGTGAAGGAGTTACTGTATCCCTAAACTAGCTGAGTAACTTTAGAAGTGAATGCTTGGCCGTTATCTGATTGTATGATTTGATGAAGCACAAATCTGGGACAGATACCATTCAAGAGGTGGACCAGACCACTTCTGCCATCTCAGTTGCAATGGAGAAAGCTACCCATCCTGGGAAAGTGTCTGCCGTAGTAAGAAGATGTTGCTGTTTCTTGTTAGGAGGCATGTGTGTGAAATCTATCTGCCAGTCATCCCCACGAAATTTATCCTGAAACTGGTGTGGAATGAAGGAAGGAGGGGGTTGTAAGGCTCCTTGTGGGGAAGTTTGGGTGCAGGTGGAGCATTCTGGGGTGATAGCCTTAAAAGGGCAGAAAGGCAAGGGTGGAAGGAGAGAGGTTGGAGGAAGTGGGGGAGGTTGAGACCCAGTGTGAAAGGACTTTTCCCGGGCCTCAGGGAACCAGTACCTGTCTCATAGCTAGTGTTGGGGTCCTGCAACAGCTCCCATGGCCTGGAGGACTCCCATGGCCTGGAGGGGGTTTGTCTTGGGGACTCAGAGTAGGTAGGGGTTAAGTTTGGAGGGACCAGGATGAGAATGGAGGAAGATGGGAAGGGGTGTTGGCTGATCCCCTTTGCAGTCTTGTCGGCAGAAGCATTTCCCAAAGCTCTGTCATTGGTAGGAGCTTGGTGACCTCAACAATGAATAACCGCTGCCTGCTTGGGAAGATAAGAGGCTTCCAGCAGCTGTAGGATTAGCAGACCATTGGTAATAGATGTACCCTTGGTGATGGGGAAGCTTCCCTCCTGCCAAACAGAAGCCCGATAGTGTAGCATGTGCTGTTCGTATTCAGAATCTGTGCATATTTTGATGAGCTTGTCTTGTGCTAAAATGAGGGCCTTGTGAGTGCTAGGGGCCATCTCTGCTTTCTGAGTAGTGCCCAGTGGCAAAGACCAGGTCCTGTAACCTGGTCAGAGAGTCCAGCATAGTCTGTCTGGCGGGAGCGGAGACGCTGAGAGACGAGCTTCCATCTATAGTCAGGGTGTGGCAGAGGGGGAGTAGAGAGCTTTGGGTTCCTGTGGGCAAGTGATTCTAGGAAGGAGTGGGTAAGGATGGTAGCTTTAAGGAGGGGTGTAGCTGGGTTAAGAGGGGACAGGTGTCATGAGAAATATTGGAGTTTTATTAAAAGGTGATGTGGAAAAGGTGGATGTTAGAGAGAGGTAGAGCAGAGAGGCTTATGTGTGACCGTATTTGAGCCTGTGAGGGGAGAGGATAGAGTTATCACAGGTGAGCTTAGAGGCCTCCTGGGCTAATCGGGAGGCTGCTGCTAGCACCAACAGGCAAAGTTGTCTCCAGTTGTGTGGAAAGATAAGAAACAGGCCAAATGTGGGCTCTTTCATCTGTACCAGGACCCCTAGGCCTTTGCCTATCAGCAGTATAGTGATAAAGGGTTAATGAGGTCTGGAAGAGCCAGAGCAGGATCTTGTAGGACAGCCTTTCTGGGACCAGAGAAGGCAGGAGTTACAGGCATTTATAGTAAGGTCTAGATCTCTGTTAGGAACTCCAACCTATGTGATAGGAGCTGATATACCCCGTGAAATAAAGCACAGGATGGAAGGATTCCATCCTTAGTGTTGTGAGAAGAAAGGAACCCCAGAGTTGTCTACATGAAGAATGAGCTTAAGAGAGCCAAGGGGAAAGCAGATAACCCCCAGTCCTTGACCTGAGGGACAGAGAATTGCGCCTCAGAAGAAGAGAGCCTGTATTCCTTGTTTCCTAAAAGTTGAGTTGAGTGGTGGTGAGAAGAGCGGGGACTATAGAGAGTTGAGTTGAGCGGTATATAGTGTGATGGGAAGAGCGGGAACTATAGAGTAGGAGGTTATCTATATATTGAATCAAGCAACTATGTGATAGGTTGAGAGAAAGGAGGGAGGGCTATTTTTGAAACCCCTGAGGGAAGAAGGTTCAAGAAGCTGAAGTGCTTTTTTGGTGTATGGGTCCTCCTTGGTGAAGGCAGAGATGTGATGTGCGGGTGGGTATAGAGGAATAGTGAAAGGCGTACTTAAGATCCAGGATGGCGCTTGGGAGGCAGAGGCAGGCATATCTCTGTGAGTTTGATGCCAGCCTGATCTACAAAGCGAGTTCCAGTTCTCTTTGTCCTGGAGCAAAGAGAAACCCTGTCTCGAAAAACAAATAAAAAACAAGCAAACAGGTAAGATCCAGAAAGATAAAGTGAGAAGATGAGGGAATCTGAGAAAGCAGAGTGTAGGGTTTGGGCACCACTGGGTGGCTAGGAAGGTTTGCTCTGTCAAGAATCCCAAGGTCCTGGACCAGGCTGTGAAAGCTGTCGGGTTTTTCTAGCAGGATAGGAGTCTTGAAGGGTGAGTGAGTGCACTTGAGAATACCTCTGATAGGTTTTGGACTTTATCTATGTTTTAAGGAATATATGTTATTGAAGGTGATAAGGGTAGAAAGTAGGGTTTGGAGTCATCTTAATAGGGGAATGATGAAAACTCACCGAAGGAGAGGAAGTATCCCTCACTTTGGTGTTGATAAGGGAACCTGGGAGGGTGTGGAGTGGGCTCTGAGTTTTAGTCAGTATGAAAAGAAGCTCTTTAGGGCCTAGAAGGAGGAAGAAAAAGCCCCGAGAAAGTTGAGAAGAAAAGAAGTATGTCTTAGCCATGATGTCTCTGCCCAGCAATAGGGTAGAGAGCAACGTGGCATACTGTGGAAGGGATGAGTGATCAGGGGGCCTTGGGGATCAGAGAAATAGGCCAGGAGCCCTGGGCTAGTGGGGGCAGCCAGCAAGACTCATGGCAGAGACCTGGGATAAGGGTGAGAAGGAAATCTAGACCAAATGGTCCGAATATCAGTCAAAAGCAACAGACTTCCCCCACCTGGACAGGTACCACAGACTCCTTCGTGATTATCTTGATAGTTTTGATGGGGGCATAGTTCCCAGGGCAGCGTCAATCTTTGGACACCTGTAGAGGAGGGATTTTGGGGATTGACCTAATTTGGTGAGGCAGAGAGGGGCAGTCTACTCTCCACTGTCCTGTCTTCCCACAGTTTGGCAGGTTCCTGGTGGTGGACAAGGTGAAGGCCGTTCTTTGTCCAGTGGCCAGTGTTGCTTCGTTTGAAGCTGGGCCTAACTGGGGTTCTTTGTGCCTAACCTGCTGCTAGGATCAGGTATTTTTGCCTATCATAGGAAGCCTTTTGGTACTTTCCTGCCTCTCTCCCTTTCATTAAACACCTTAAATGCCATCTTCAGCATATCTGTCAGAGGGTTTCTCCTCCAGGCTCATTAGTTCTCCTCTAATGTCAGAGGCTGACTGAGAGAGAGTGAGTGTTGAGGACAAGCATGCCCTCCTCAGAGTTTAGGTCAAGTTAGTCAAGCAAAGAAGAGCCTTCGAGCTGCACAAGGTTTTCATCTGGCCTCTGTGTAACCTCTCTTGACCACTTCATGGGAGGCCTTTGAAGATCCACCAGGAGGCAGGAAATCTTGTCCCAGGCTACCCTGCTTGGAGACTGATCTTTATTTATTTATTTACTTATTTTTTGGTCAGTAGTCACCCCCATGGGAAAGTCACCATCAATACTGAGGACATCATCTTCTGTCTTTTCTGGAGTGAGGGTGGGAGAAAGAAGAACACAGAGACCGCGCAAGGTGAGGTTAAGGTAACTAAATTCCTTGATGGAATTAATGAGGTCTTTTGAGAAAGAACCAAGGTGTTTTTCTACCTGCAAAAAGATCAAGCACAGAAAAAGAGGCCCCCCCCCAGCACCTACCACTTCCCTGAGCTGATGGATAGAGGTCATCAAGGTCATTTAGAATTTAAAGTCAAATGTGCCATTTTTCTGGCCATTGAAACTGATTATCCAGTTTGTAGTGAAGCCAAGCCATACTGCAGTGAAAAATAAGATGATGAGACTTGATAGTATCACAGGGTCCAAGAGAAGAAGGATCTGAGGAGACAGGCAAGGGGCGTGGCAAAGTCTGGCTTAGAATGAGAGGGTCCCATAGTTAATGAGATGAAATCCTATAGAGGGCAACAGAGAAGAAATTCCAGAATCAGAGCAAAATATATGTAGTCCACACTGGGACCTGCGCATAGACAACCTGCTAAAAGCAGATTAATAGTGTACACAAGTGTAAGGGATGGGGTTGTGGATCATAGACATAAGGAAGAAGGAGGGAGGAGTGAGCCAGTTAGACTCAATCCAGAGGGCATCCCCAAGTGGATTCAGGTTTGTTAAGAGAGTGGCTAGATCATGAGGGATGGGAATTCCAGACCAAGTGATAGACACTTAGAAGGGCACTGGAGACTTAGTGGCAAGAAAAGTTGAACAGGCAGTTTTGAGAGAAGTTCCTGGTCGGTGAGGAGAGGAGGGGAGGGGAGGGGNAGGAGAGGAGAGGAGAGGAGAGGAGTTGTACACGTGTGAGAGAGGTGGACTCAGGGTCAGGAGTTGAATGTGCTGGATGGCAGAGGCCAGCAGAGGCAAATGATCCTCACCACAGGAGGGCCGAGTCAGCAGGTTTGTTCTGTTAAAGGGAGTTACCAGGTAGGTCTCCAAAGGAGGACCCAGGCTTATCTCCTTGGGTGCAAGTAGGCACATCAAGAAACCACTGTGTAAAGTCATTCCACAGAGAGAAAAACAGTTTACTGCACTGTCTTGGATAGTGGAGAACAGTGTCCAGCTGCAAAAGTTTGAATTTTGGAAGGGTTCATGACGGGGAGGTGCCCAGAAGCTGAAACAGCCAGGGGTTGATGTGGACACTCTTTCAATACATAAGGTGCTGACAGTTATGATTAGGGACATTCAGTCAGCTGAGAAACCTTTTAGCCAAACCTGACCCGGTTAGGACCTGAGCTGCCACCCTGAAATATTGCTATTACCCCAATTTGTAACTTAACATTATTATCTCTGAAAAGGCCTTGTGTGCATGGGAGCAGAGCCAGGCATGTGAGGGAAGGTCTCCCTAAGCCTGCATGACACAGTGTGGGAGCCACTGGTGCTGGGGGCTGCTGGCCTGGGTAGGTGGCCATTCTGCCCTGGGTGGTACCTGATGATAAGAGTGGTCACAGCCTTTGAAGAGTTAGTACAGAGGGTTAAATGCAAAAACAACTTGTTTAAAAATGTTGCTTATGTTCCTTCCCAGACATTACATTTTCAACATTAACTAATAGAAGTTATTAAAAATTAATTTTCTCAGTTTTCTTTATATCTTAAGGTTTCTGTGGGTGGCTATGTTGGGTTGGGAGTGAATTGCGAGAGGACGTGGGGTCTGGTTCTGGAGACAGGTTTTAGGGTGAGCAGTTCAGAATCAGGATTGTGGTATATAACTCATGGGGTAATTTTTGTGCTGCAGCCTCCCTGCCCATCTCTAACATGGCCTTGTTAGCCAGTCACCATTGTGCAGCCCAATTGAAATAAAGCTAAAATGTCTATGAAATACATTTAAAAAATACCTAAGCTGGACATGGTGGCACTCATGAAGCTGAGGCAGGAGGATTGCTGTGCTGTTTTGTTTGTTTTCAGACAGGGTTTCCCTATGTAGCTCTGCCTGCCCTGGAACTGACCTCAAGCTCACAGATATCCACCTGCCCCTGCCTCCCTGGGTGCAGTGGATTGCTGAGTTCTGAGGCCTCAACTACAGTGTCCTTGCATCCCACTGAGGATGGTTCTCTGTAGTAGGACAGTGTAAGATAAACACATTATGTGTACCGTCTTGTGTGCTGCTGGTGTTTTCAAGGTTAGACAAGAAGCGTGGGCAATTGGAGAGTCTGTGTCTAGTGTGTGGGATGCCCTATAATTGCAGACTGGGGGTGGATCTGAGGTGCTGAGCATAAGAAAAATTCCTTCTGTGTTACACTTGGCTACTTGGTGCAGGAATTCCCTCACCAGGCTTTCATAGTTTTTGTTCTTTGTTTAGTCTCAGTATCCAATTTTTTTCTTTTGAGTTTTTAGTTTTGACTTCCTGAAACTTGTTAAATGCTTGATAAATGTCTTAACATTTGGCTGCTATTTCCTGGAGACCTGGAATGGGTGAGGGCTTTGCTGGGCTAAAGGGGGTGTTGAGCTGGCCATATCCTCTGCACCCATGCTCTCTGCTGGTAATACAGGGACCAGGAAGAGGTGACCAGGAGTATTGTGGGAGGTATCACTCAGTCCTGTGACTGACAAGGTGACCTGATTGAAAACCCGGAAGGAAGAGGCTGTGGTCTTGACCCATTTGTAGCTGCCGGGAATCCTGTTTCTTGCATTTTCCCCTTTGAACACTGAAGCCACTGATCTTGCTTCCAGGATCACAGCAACATTCAGCACTAATATTGCACTGTTGCTGCCTACGGCCAGTATACCTGCTGTAGAGGTGGGCAAACAGCCCTTCCTCAGGAAGAGTGACATAGGCTAGCTGGAAGACTCTCAGAGGACCAGAGGACACAACCCGACAGCCATGCAGGGGCATTGGGTAGCTGTGACCTGGCATATTCAGCAGGCAGGCAGCAGTCATTTGAGTGGCTAGCATCTGATATTCTTCCCTCCAGGCTAGTCTTATAATGGCAGTGGATAAATAAGCCTGCCTCCAGTGTGTTCCCAGTATATCTCTATCTGCGAAACATCTCGGCAGAGATGTTTGACTTGCAGGCTTGTGGTTGATAAAATAAACATATTTTTTTAAAATGTAAACCTCTTTGGGAGAGGTTTGAGTTTCTCCTGTCCCCAGGGGAAAAGGAGGCCCTTAGCTAACCTCTTTTCTTTCCCAGTGTAGAATTCTTGCCATGCTTTGTAAGAAGAGGCCTCTTTGGAATGTGCCACCTGCAGAAATAGAAGGAGCTCTGCCCAAACTGTGGAGCCTGGCTATTGTTTGGGCGTGTCACAGCCTGACACCTGCAAGGCATTTGAGGGCCTGGAATCCACTGGTTCTTAGATTGTGTGCAGGCAGACCGCCTGATTCTAACTCTAAGGGAGTCTTCTCATTCAGGGGCATCTGGTTAGGACAGAGCTTGGTGCCTGGAGAGAGAGACCTATTAAGATGTAGGAGCTGGGTTGGGGAAGAAGAGCTGACTGAAGGAGTGAGACCCTGCTGCGAACTCTCCATACAGCCGTGGAGCAGAGTTCACCTTGTTTTAGTGTGTGTGAATCCAAGGGGCTTTTGTTCAAATGTAGATTTGAACTCTGGCTCTAGGACAGGCTCTGGGAAACTGAATTTCTCAGAAGCTCCCAGGCCATCTCAACAATGCCTGTCCACTGGCTCCACTTTAAATGGCTTGATTCCTTTAGAGTTCAGCCAAGTTATTATGTCTCGAGTGTCTAGTGTGCATTCAGGATTGTGGAGAAAGGTGGAAGCCTGCATAGTGAAAAGCCACAGTTCATCCTTGTGAACTGGAGGGAAATTATCCATCACACTACAGAGAGGGTGGGTGGTCAGAAGAAGACTAGAGGGATGGATGGCTTTATCTATGTGGCCTTTGAGCATCGTGGGGCCGCTAAGCCTGCTGACTGATGGTTGATCATCTGACATCTTTGTCAGTGCTTTCATGGTAAAGAACATGCTGAGTCTCTAGTCCTCCCTGCCTGTTGTCTTAGAGATGCCCAGAGTCAGGAGTGTGTCTTGGTGAGAGTAACGGGGCTTTGGCTCATGAGGCCTGTCAAATCCATTTTCTATGGACTGACGGTTCTGTACATTGAAGGCTCTGTGATATCTTGCAGGAAGGCAGTCAGTTAACTTTGTTTTATCTGAGGAAATTGAGTTCACTGTATTTGACCATAGTATGGTGGTCCCCGCCCCATTTTATTAGTCTTAGCCTAAAGTCAGTGAGTGGTTCATCCCAGTGAGTCAAATGGGACTCATTTGTCACTGGCAAAATATCAAATAGGGGCTGGGAAAATGGCTTAGTTGATAAAGTGTGAGGAGCTGTGTTGGGGCCAACCCAGGGCTTTGTTCATGTGAGGCAAGTACTCTACTCTGTCAGCCAAGCCACACCTCAGATCTGATGAGTGATGTGGCTGAAGTCAGAGGTTGAATCATCTCACACACCCCTGAATGGCAGTCGTGGTGTGGTACTTCGGGCTCTGTTCTGTGACCCTTTGGTGTCACTGTATTAGGTTCTGCACCTGTAAGAAGAGTAGTGCTTTCTTGCTTACTTCCGGGGGCTGTGCAGCTAACTAAGTCACTGACCTTTTCAGTGCTTCCCGGCTCTGGGAAGGCGGGGCAGGAGCTAAGTGTTGAAGTTCTCTTTGTGCAGTCGCCTTTCTTTCTTAGGCGCTATCTGAATCTAGGACTCCTGGTTCCTTGTCTTCAAAAGTTGTCACTTACTTAGCTGAAGGGAGACGTCTTTTGAGGGGTTCCATAGGGGTCCTGTAGGAGTTTTAGCCTATAAGCCTTGTCCAGTGGTCTTCAGGAAAATGCAGTGGCCTCGTCATTGGGTAGACCCTTGCTTTGTGTGCAAGGCAAGCATGCAAGTGTCTGAGGCAGATGCAGTTGGCCTTTCCTGGCTCTCTGCACGTGGTGGTGACTGGCCCACTTCCCTCAGCCATGACCAGGCAAGTTTGCCGTTAGCTAAAGGTGCATGCCTACTGTTGACTTGGTTTACCCAACAGGTGCCTACATGGGAGTATATATCAATACACAAATACCTGAGTTTGGAGACTGTCACAAAAACATCCCAGAACCCAAATAATGGTTTCTTAAAAGAAGTCAGTCTAAAATTAGCTTTGTTTAGTCAGCTTAGATCTTTTGTGCTGATCAAGTATTATAAAGTCCTTTAGTAAAGGAAGTTAAAATACAGAGATTAGGAGAAAAGAACCCAGAGTAAATGTCCAGACTCGGAGGCAGGAACTGGAATGTTTGAGGTGTCTAAAGACTGTTTTTTCTTTCCTGTTCAGGAACGCGAAGGCTTCCATCTTCTAATTCATGTCATCTTTTCCACGCCCCATGCTTCCCTGACCCCTCTTCCTCCAGGCCCCTTTCCTGAACCTTTTGGAGCCCACACTAGGGAAGGAGTACGGCAGATGGAAAAGAAAAGTCAACTGACAAAAACTGCCCCTCCTCTCCTTCTTACTGTATTGTGGTGGTTCTGGGTCATTCATGGTCCCAGGTGTGGGCAGAAGGTAACAGAGAGACGTGGTGGAACATTCCCAGGAGCAGGGATTGGAATAGATGCCTTTCTTGGCTGGCATTCTCTGTACTCCCTCACATCATAGCCCCCCAAGACCACACAGGACACCGAGGCTTTCAGGGGGCAAATGCAATGCCCTGGAGGTCAGCTGCAAAGTGAGGTCTGGGTCATGGTCCACACTGCACCTCTCTTCCTAGTCCTCTGCTTGACCTCCTTGCATCTGTGTTGCTCTTCCTCCCCTCCCTCTTCCCTCTTTCCATCTCTTTCCTTAACCCCCTCTTGTGTTTTTCTTTACTGGGGTTACAAATGTGACCAAGGCAGATAGATAGCTGTGTGACCTGTGCTGATATACACGCACCCCCTTCCTGCCCCAGCCTCTCTGTCCTTTGTATATGCTGCTGCCTCTCTCCATCTCCATGTTACCAAGGTGTCTTTATACTCTCTGTTGCTGTAGCTCTCGGGCACATCACTGTGCAGTCTGTTGTTATCCACAGCACAGAGCTTGACCTGAATCCGACTACATGCCTGCTTAAGGCCACTTGAGATTTAGTCTTATCACACAAGGATGACCTATGTATGAGTTTTAATTTTATAGACCTTATTGTTTCAATAACTTGCCCCCTCCACACATACGCGCGCGCGCACACACACACACACACACACACACACACACACACACACACA
>LOEQ01000011.1:543266-554835 GCA_001685075.1 Bramus lutescens
CTATCTATCTATCTATCTATCTATCTATCTATCTATCTATCTAATCTATCTATGGTTGTAAGCATAGCCTTTAATGGCTGAACTACCTTACTAGCCCAAGACATTTTATTAATTAGTGATTGACAGGGGAAGGACCAGCCCATTGTGCTGGTGGTCCTGGTTTCTCTAAGAAAGCAGGTTGAGCAAGCCAGTAAACAGCATTCCTCCATGGACTCTACAGCAACTGCTGCCTTCAGGTTCCAGCCTTGCTTGACTTCTTGTCCTGACTCCCTTCAGTGATGGACTATTATGTGGACATGTAAGCCAAATAGACCTTTTCCTTGCCAACTTGCTTTTGTTGCTGGTGTTTGGTTATAGCAATAGGAACTCTAACTAGGATTGTGGTCTTTACAGGTAGGTACTTAGGTGCACTGGTCAAGGCTGTGGTGGTGATGGCATCTTGCAGCAGTACTGTCCAGATGGATTTGGATGCCCAGGAAGTCTGTCATGGCAAGATGTCTGAGTTTACTTTTTTAACCCATGATAGACATTTGATGTGTTCTACTTTCTTTAAGGTCTCACGTTACCAATCTATCTTTGTAACTGTGGAATAATGTTAAAACCCAGAGTTACCCTCCTACTTATTTTTAAGTGTGTAGTTGAGTGATGTTCAGCACCTGGACAGTTTCACTGCTTTCACCATTACCTAGCCTCAGAAGTCTTCTGCAAAAGTGAGACTCTGGGCCAGAGATGTGGTTCACAACCCTCAGTCATCCATCCAGACCATGGACTCTGACACTGTATTTTGTCCTCCGTGGGTACTGCTTGTTTGCGGTGCACACAATGTGCTTGCAGGCAAATACCTGTACTCCTCATTAAGAGGGGTGGGAGGGACGTTGGAGCTCTGTGCTCATTCAGTAACTCCCCGTTGTTGGCAAGCACTGTTCCTCTTGCCTTCTGTCTTTATGAATTTGACTTCTCCAGCACCTCACATGAATGAGGTCATTACAGTACTAGGGCCTTCGTCCCTGGCTTATTTCAGTTAGTGGCATCTTGTAGCATTTTTCCGAATCCCCTTCAAGTGTGAGTATTCAAGGTCTCATTTTTACCCCTAGTGTTTATGAAATATTCCTGCTCAATATGCTCGTTGTCTTCTTCTCTTGTCTTCCTCTGTCACCGAGAAGCCGTCCGCGTGCTTGCCTGTTTTCCTGTCTATTTAGCTACCGAGAGCAGGTGATAAGCCCTTCACGCATGTTCAACTTTGTGAAGAGAGGGCTTGAACCATTGGGTGCTGGAGACAAGAATTCAAGTATTTGATCTC
This sequence comes from Bramus lutescens, assembly GCA_001685075.1. Taxonomy (NCBI): domain Eukaryota; kingdom Metazoa; phylum Chordata; class Mammalia; order Rodentia; family Cricetidae; genus Bramus; species Bramus lutescens. Next base: position 544,567 of record LOEQ01000011.1, read on the forward strand.
TGAGCTCTGATCTTTCTTCGATTTTGATGCCCAGCTGTCTCAACTTCAGTCTGACATTTACCCAACTCTTCATTAGAAACAACCAGAATAATTTTTTAAAAAATAATTTAAAAATTGACTTATTTTGAGTATGTGCGGAGTGTGTTTGATAGTGGGTACATGTGAGCCACAGTGCACATGTGTGAGAGCCTTTGGCAGCTTTCAGGTGTCACCCCTTCTCTCCGGCCTTCTGCTGCTCTATGTAAACAGTTTATAGCCCTGTGTCCCTCTGTGCTCATTCTAGTCTTCTGTGGAGTTTTGGGTAAATTTCTAGGGGTTGGGTCACAGAATTTGAACCTCTTGAGGCTGTCTGTCAGTGTAGCTCGTTGGGGTGGCACAGTCACTCCAGTGTAATAGTGTGGTTTGGGTGCCATGATGTGCGTGCCACCTTCAGAGTCTGCTGATTAGAGGTTTTAAAGCAGTGCCTTAGGTTTCCTTGAATGTGGCCCATTTCCCTCTCGTGGTGAAGATGCATATGTGCTTCCTGCCTGCTGCGGGTTCTCCATCTGTTTCTAATTGAGCTCTGTGTATATTTTCCAGGGTAGGTTTTAATTGTTTCATCACCACAAAGGTTGGTGTTGTGTGGGAGGAAAGTCCAGGGCAGGGACTCTTTCCTGGCCAGGCAGTGCCAGGCTTTCCTGGCCACCGAGGATGTGGAAAAGTAGAAAACACAGTGTTTTGCTCGGGTCTCAGCTCTACTGGGTCCCAGTGCCCAGCTTGGCGCCGGAGCAGCTTTGCTTTTCTGCTGCTTCTTCTGATGTCTATCTTCAGTTGCCTTTAAAAACATGATTTATTGTGTGTGTGTGTGTGTGTGTGTGTATGAGGTTGTGTGTGTGTGGGGGGGGTAGAGATCAGCCTTGGATATTGTTCCTCAGGTGCCATCCACCTTCTTTGAGACAGAGTCCCTCAGTGATCCTGGATCTTGCTGAGTACCCTGGGTGACATGGGCTCCAGGGTCCAGCTCTCTGCCTCCCCAGCACTGGGATTACAGGTATACATCAGAGTACCCAGTCTTTTTTCCCCCCACTCTTTTTCTTTTAATACATTCTGGAGATCAGGTCCTCATGATTATGTGGCAAGCATTGTGTTAACTGGACCATCTCCCAGTGTTTGGCAGCCTCCCTCCCCCTTTTGATTTGGGAGCAGAAGCAACTGTGTCCTCTCGTGATTTTAGTTTAAGGTGTGTTCACATCATTCGTAGTCTCGATTGCTCTTTATATCTCACAAGCACCTCATGCAGAACTGGCTTACCTTGGGCAGTTGTTTCTTGCCATTGTAGATCAAAAGGTGGAGTAGACCTTCCTTGTCATTTCCCCCTTCCCAGCCTTCCTAATAAATCCCCATTAAGACAGCCTGTAGCTGTGCATTGGTTATCTCCAATGATGCGAGGGTTAGTGCTCATGTTACAGTTAGACCTTAGGTTCAAGGTGACAAGACTTTCAAGTATATCTCTGTCAGTGCCATGACTTCAGTAACTTAAGGTTTATTTGTTCCAAATACTAGAAATTAACATTACATCCTTCTCTCATAGTTACAGTGAGGACAAACAAAATAATAAAACTATGATCCAAGAGTGTGAAAAACTGAACTTACAGAAGTAGAAGGCAGGTTGGTGGTTGTTCCGAAACTGGACATCGGGCATTGGAAAACTGGAGAATGAAATGGTGGTTAGGGCCAAAGTTCAATTAGGGATGAAGAAAGCACTCTAGTCATCTATTTGAGAGCACAGCAGTAGCTAAGAATAGTGTATGTTGAAGGGGTGGAGAGGTGATTCTAAAGGTGTAGATGATTGCCACCAAACCTTAACAACAAATTGAATTCCGTCCCATGGAACCCATGTGGAGAAGGAGAGAACAGGGTTCATACAAGCTGCCCCCCCATTTCCACGAGTATGTGGTGTACATATACAATAGATGTAAAATATTTGGTTTTTTAAAGGTAGCATATATTTATGTAACAAAACTGGAGTTTTAAAAAGAGTTGATAACATGACGAGATTATTACACAATGTATACAGTAAGTACAGGTATCCAAAGGTATATATTGATCCCATGTATTACTAGAAAATTCAAAAACTTCCAAAAACTCAAGTCTCATCCTTATGCCTCATGTATGAAACTGTGGAAACGTTACTGAATGTGATGTGCTGGTTAATTTTTGGTTAGCTTGACATAAGCTATGTTCATCTGGAAAGAGGAAACCTAAATTAAGAAAATGTCTCCTCCATTAGATTGGTCTATAGGCAATGTCTGTAGGGAATTATCTTGGTTAGTGATTGATGTGGGAGGGCCCAGCCTGTAGTGGTGGTGGTGGTGGCGGTGGTGGTGGTGGGTGGTGGGGTGGTGTGTGTGTGTGTGTGTGTGTGTGTGTGTGTGTGTGTGTGTNGTGGTGGGGTGGTGTGTGTGTGTGTGTGTGTGTGTGTGTGTGTGTGTGTGTGTGATGCCATTTCTGGGCAGGTGGTCCTGGATTGTATGAGAAAGCAGGCTGAGTAAGCCATGAGGATCAAGCCTGTAAGCCATATTCAACCATGGTCTCTGCTTCAGTTCCTGTCTCCAGATTCCTGCCTTTTCTTCACTTGGTGCTGTAAGCCAAATAAGCCATTTTTCCCCCAAGTTGCATTTGGTCATGGTTTTTATCGAAGCAGTCGGAACCAAACTAAGTATGCTTAGCATCTTGCTAATCTGGTGTTGTAGCTGTAGCTTTGCTTCTTGCTCCCTCAGTGGTTCTGAAGTTGGAGTTATTCCTCTGCTGTGTTTGTGGGGTGGGCACCCTTTTTGAGTGTTTTCCAGCTGGGCTGTCACCTGCCTGCTGGGCTGGGCCGGGCTGAACTGTATCCAGGTTTGCACCTTCTCCACTTTCAGAGTCTGATTATACAGGTTCCTTGTTTGCCTTTCTTCCCTTTCTAGGCTGATTTTCCTGCCTTGGCATCCCTGCTCAAGGACAGATGAAAACATTGCAAGGAAATGAAACTCAGTCTGCATTCTGTTATCCGTTCTCTTCCACAGAAAAGCACAGGGCTTTGCTGATTTTAGTGAAGATAGAGTTTTCAGATGCACTTCCGTGTGCCCAGCCCATGTCTGTGCTCGGTGAGCTTTGGCTTTTTCTAGTGCTACTGTGGGAAAGCCCAGATGGGAATGGTTCTGGCGGGAGGCTGAAGTCTACCTGCCATTTCTGCGCAGCTCCAAGTCAGCATTTCCTTCCCTTTTATGTTTGCTCAGACACTGGTTGGAGATGTGAGAGTTCCCCAGTCCTCTGACTCAAGCCGACCCTTGAGCTTTTCTTCATGCTGTCGAGATTTACTACTGTCTGTCTAACGGGACTGCTGTGCATTGCGTGAAACAATTGTCTGTTAGGCGTGTTGCTAAGTAGATTCCTAATGATTGCTAGCTCTGTTTCTAAGAGGAATATTAAGAAACTGTCAAAGTGATGCTGATTAAAATTTATATACCAGGGCTGGAGAGATTGCTCAGCGGTTAAGAACACTGATTGCTCTCCCAGAGGACCTGGGTTCAATTCCTAGCACCCACGTTGCAGCTCACACACAACTGTCTGTAACTCCAGGGTTCAACACCCTCATACAGACAGACCTGCAGTCAAAACATCAGTGCACATACAAGTAAATAGATTATATTAAAAAAAGATTTTTAAATACCTGGGAGGTGGAGGTAAGGGTATTACTGTGGATTTGAGGCCAGCTAAGGTTGCATGGTGAGGTCCAGGCTTACTTGGGCTAGATAACGAGGCCCTTGGCCTTTTGAAAATGAAAAATGGTTTGTATGTTAACATGATTAAAAAAACCAATTATTTAATAAAATGTGCCTGTGAGCAGGAAGGGTTTCCAAGTAACAAGACTCACGGAGACCCTAGTATTTGGGGCTTTTATTTACCCTTTACTGGTTAAATGGGGGATGACGGAGCTGGGCACTGGGGGAGAGGAGGGTTGTAGGATCCTTGGGAGACTCAGGATACAGGTTCTTTACCAATTCTGCAAGTGTTTTTATGTTTTAGACAACTAGCATTTTTGTGCCAGTCAAGTTTACCAAAGGGGTGTGTGGGGGAACCTGCTGTTGTCCGGAGTGGGATTCAGGAGCGCTGGAGGTCTCTTAGCTCACTGTGGGTCTATTTAGGCAGGTGGTTAGAAAGTATCACCTAGAGTTAAGGGCTGTCTGGATTAGTGGAAACATTCTTATTTATGTAGAAAGCACTACTAAGTACTGTGAGAGATCCGTGGTTCTTTCTTTGTGTGTGTGTGGGGGGGTCTCCAGTCTGCACCAGTAGCCTTCTATTTGTTCCTTCCTTTTGCTTCTAAGGACAGTCCTTAGGAAACACTTTCAAGGATGTTTGTCACCACAAGAAAACTTGGGACAAAAAACTAAATGTGACACAAAATGAAACATTGAATTGACCATGGTCTTGAACACCACTCATCTTTTGAAATGAGGTGGTTGGATTTCAGGTGTAGAACAATACCATGCATGAGATGTTAGGTGGACAGTCAAACCTGAGGCAGCAAGGTAGTTACAGGTTATTAATGCAAGAACCCCTGAATGTATGTATGGTTCCACACTGAATCTCTTGGTGGTATGTGGATAAAATATTTCCTGGTACATTTCTTCATGTTCCATGTGATGGGTGTTTATGGTGAGCTATTCCTCAAAAAGTAGATTTGAAAAAAATCCAATTAAATGTCTCAAGCACAAACTGTCCAGTTTGTAGGTGGGTGTGTTGGTTTTATACTATTAGAGGCACATTGGAGGTTGTGTTGATGGCCAGTAAAGGAAGCTGCTGACTCGGTGGGATAAAAATAAAAGCCTAGGTCAGCCTCCCCATGCTGCCACCTGGCTCTTCCAGACGAGCAGGCTTCTGAGAGGCCCTAATGGGCTTGTTGAAAGGCCCCACTTGGCTTCTTATTAATGTCCCTCTCTGAGCAGTGCTCAGCTCTCTGGCTAACCTTGTCAGAAGGTTACCCTCGGCCCTCCAGGGCTCAGCTAATTTTAACCCAGCCCGGCAGTGCGGTGGCATTGTCCTGCAGAGACATCAGCGGCTCCCTGGGAGACGAGGCTGGGAAAAGATGAGTTGAGCCCGTACATTTTTCTCATCCTCCTGTAAGTGGCCAGGCACACTGACCAAGCAAAGAGAGCTGGGATAATAATGAGAGCTTTTATGGTAAACACCAGGATTCTTACGGAATTTTGAGCTGGTTGATATGTGCATGGTGTGCTGAGCACTGCATGGAGTGTCTTGATCATGCCCATGGGGCAGGTGGGATCCTGTGTTCTGGGAACACGACACGGGTTGTGGAGATAGGATCACTTGATAATGAGTCCTGAAGTTGCTCACTGATTCATCTGGGAGAGGGGCTGTTTCCTACAAGCTAAGGAAAAAAAAAAAAAAGCAAACCTCAGAAATCCCACCGTTCCTGCCTTTCTGCATGTCTACTGCTGTTGTGGCTTTGACCAAACTATTCTTTATAAATCCTTGTTCTGAGCGTTTGCAGTAGTTCCTTGTTTAGAATATGGGGGTGTCTTAGAATGTCTGTTATCCCTTTGTTTGAACATAAACCAACTCCAGAGCAATGTGACTTTTGGGGATCTCACCCCACTGCACCTTCCTCCCCCGCCCCATCAAAATTAAGTTAAAACGAAAGCTTAGAGCCAGGCATGGTGATACATAATTATAATTCCAGTACCCAGAAGGTAGAGGCTTAAAGATCAGGAGTTCCAGGCCAGTCTTGACTGCACAGCAAGTTGGAGGCTCTCCTGAGTTATGCAGGAACCCCAAGAATCTGAAAAAGCTAAACCCCAAAACAATCCCCAAAACTTCAGGGAATTTTTTTTTTTTAAATCTTAGATGTGATGAGAGACCTGTTTCCCTTCACACCCTCATTTTTGGAATCTCCTGTGGTTATTATTAGAATTAGCTCAACCTTCCTGGTATTTCAAGGCATTCCCAGTGTCCTTCACACCTGTGGGATTTCAGTGGGAAACCTAATCTGCCCAGTTGATGGCCTGCCCTTGAAGGTTACTTGTCAGGTCCAAAGGAGAGCCTTGGTGCTGGGTCCACACCCACCCACTTATAAAAAACAGTTTCCAGGAGCCAATTAATGAGGCAGTGTGTGGAACAAACCGAGATGAAAGAGTGATTGACGTAGAATCAATAATCTGCTCACTCTGTGGGGTGACTGAGGTTCACTTCGTTTACAGTGGCCAGGCTGGCCAGACCACATCAAGCCAGCAGTGCGCCTGGTGCATGAGGCCAGTGGCACGGGCGTGAACTTTGATTTCACCTTGGAAAGGAACAGAAGAGCGAATAAATGCTTTTTTACTAGTATTTTCTTTCTTGAAGGCCTGCCTCTCCTCCTGTAGACCTAATTAGCTCTGTGGTGCTGGAATTTCGTTTTGAGAACATAAAAGCTGAGCAACACCAGGGAATTGTAGAGTTGGGAATCCTTGTATAAACCTTTTGACTAGAATCTGACTTTCATGTATGCTATTGAAAGAAAGCCCTCTCTCCAGCTTGCCCCTGAAACGGTTTTTAAAAGCGTCTTCCAAATGGTCAAGTATCATAGAGACAGTTCCTTTGGCTTTTGAGGGGATGAGAAATTTGCAGGGCCGGCTGTGGAGATGGTAAGGCAACTAGAGACTCCAAAGTGCATTTCATAAAGCAGGGATTCTCTCCTACACCTATTCAGATGTCTGCCTCTTCTCCTCCCTAGGGCCCTCTTTCTCACCCCCTGGACAATTCCCTCTTCTACTTGGCAGGGGTGTAGACAGGTCTGCTGTTATTTTTGTAGTAACCTGATACTCAGAGCAGCCCCCAGGCCTCAGGAGATGAACTGGCCCCAAGTCAAAAAGGCAGTACCCCAAGCCTAGCAGCTGCTCTGGGGGCGATCACTAGTGAGGACTTCATATCTCAACTCAGCAGGTGGCAGCCCCTACTGGGAGGTGGGGGCCCAGCCTTGGAGTCAAGAAGAGGGTTGGTATTGAACCCATTTGGGATTTTGGGAAGTAGGAGAACTATTTTCAAGACAGTGTTGTTGCTCTGTGAGTGAGTCTAGTCTAGGGTATGCCTGGACTGGGCCTTGGAATTGTTTAGATAAAGAGGGATTTTTTTTTTGCCCTTTCCCCCCTCCTCCAGTGTCTCTGTGCAGCCCAAGCTGGCCTTGAAATGCTTCTTTCTCTTCTACCTCTTGAGTTCTGGGATTATAGGCCTGTAACACGAAGCCTGGCTTCATTTCTTAAAAGTCATAGAAACGTGTTAAATTTGATGTTTAACTAAATCGAATGGTTGTTTACTGAACTGTGTTAGGTGTAAGGAGGGGTGCAGAACTGGATGGGAAAGAGTTCCTGCCTTTGAAAATTGATTATACAGAGTGGGCACACCTTTCAGCTGTAGTTATTAAACAGTTCCACATGTATTTATTTATTCAATAGTAGCCTGAGACCCTGCAGCATGCCAACAAAGTCAAGGTGCATGGGGTTTGGTGGCACACGCCTTTAATCCCAGAGCTCAGGAGGCAGAGGCAGGCAGAGCTCTTGAGCTTGAGGCCAGCTGGGTCTGCATAACCTGTTCCAGGTCAGCCAAGATTATAACCTGAGTTTCTAAAACAAAAAAGAGAGACATACTGTCTATTACGGATTTCTCTACTATGGCGATAATAGTCTAATTTTGGATAAAAAGAAAACTAGGGCACAGTTACTAAGTGCAGAATTAAAAATTCACATGGATTATAGCACTTAGCACAAGTAATTCATTTCACAGAGAGAGAGAGAGAGAGAGAGAGAGAGAATAGTCACTCCCTATCTGGCTTCAGCCAATTTCCTACCAGAGTGCCAAGATTATTTCTCATGATGAGTTGATCTGGTTAGAGGCTGGGTTGGCTTGGGGGCAGAGCTTTAAATGGTTCTGGAGTTCACATTTATAATGTGATATACCTGTCTTACAGCTGCTTCTTCCCTGGGCCTTCCACCAGTGCAGATTGTGTTCTCATCTGAAGGGTAGGGACAGCTCATCTGATACCCATGGACATTCATACACATGCATTGCTGTGTGGTTTTGGTTAGTTCCTGTGTTAGCTTATGCTGCCTCTGCTGGCTTTAGCACAGTGGCCTGGAGGGGTCAGGCTTGAATTCCCACAGTCACTCACAACCTCTCTTTAGGGACCAGGGAAACATGCTGAATACTGAAGACAGAGTTGGGTGAGAGTTTATTCAACCTGAGCGACCGCCTTCTCTCCCCCCGGCAGAATTAGTTCATGGTTTTGGGCTGTCCAGACAAGCCACCTGTGTAAATCTGCCTCCCTGAGTTGTCTCTCTGAGTTGTCACTCTCATGCATTTGGGCTGTTGGGACAAGCCTCCTGTAAATCTGCCTCCCTGAGTTGTTTCGCTGAGCTGTCACTATCATACATTTGTAAATTTGGAATGCGTAAATGCCTCATGTTGTAATTCCTGAAATGAATGATCTTGAGAGTTTTTCTGGCCTCAGACCACACAAAAAATGCTTTTGTTTTAAAATCTCTGGTTTCACATTGATAATAAATTTTTCAAAAAAATTTTTTTTTTTAATTTTATATATGCATCAGTGTTTTGCCTGCATGTGTGCCTGTGAGGGTGTCAGAAGCCCTGGAACTGTAGTTACAGACATGGCTTAGCTGCCATGTGGATGCTGGGAATTGAACCCTGGTCTTCTGTAAGAGCAGCCAGTTCTCATAAGTGCTGAGCCATCTCTCTAGCCCTGATAAAAATAATCATATCCTTATCCTTTCTCCCTCCAAACAGACACACACATTTGTGCATATACATATATAAAGTCACATGTATACACAAGCACACATGCATAAAGCACACAATACACAAAAAGCGTGCGCACACACATGTAGCTCACATGCTTCTTCTGGGATTGTCTGCACAGTCCTGGTGTTTTCTGGCCTGCTCTGTGAACAGTTCCTTCTCTGTTCCTGGCCCTTGAAGCCCATGTGCTCCAGGCCTTGGAGCTTCATCCTCCTCTCTTGGCTCCAGCCTTTTTTCTTTCATGCTTGACTCTGACTTTAACACATTAGCACTGTTCTATTCTTAGAGAACTTACTGCTCAGCCTACACTATATCCTTCCAAGAAGCTTTGGTTGACTTGAGTCACCAATTCTGTACATTTCTGTGCTCTTGGGTGCACCCAGTAGTCCCCTGCAGTATGTAACATCACCCAGTCAATTGCTCATGTTTTCACCCATCAGCTCGGCACATTAGTTATTCATTCAGCTAATGTTTAGGGGATCAGTTAACATATGCCAAAGCTTTCTATTGAATATCAAGAACAGAAAGATCCCGGAAGGCTCACAGAGTGGCAAGAGTGACAGGCAGGCAGACTGTGCCCTGTTCATACACTGACCATATAAAGTGCTACCTGTGGGAACACAGAGCAGGCAGGAGGGTCAGGTCAAGTTTCAAGGGGAGGGAATCCTGAAGGATAATAAATGTGATTTATGTCTTTTGTGTAATAGGGTATCTTAGTTAAGAGTTTCTGTTGCAGTGATAAAACACCATGACCAAAAGCAACTTTAGGAGGAAAGGGTTTTACAACTTGTAAAACTACACCTTGAGAAGTGAGGGCAGTTACTGGAGGCAGGACCTGAAGCAGAGGCCATGTCGCAGTGCTGCTTACTGGCTTGAGCCTCATGGCTTCCCCAACCTGCTTTCTTATAGCACCCAGGACCCTTGTCCAGGGATGGTACCACTCATGGAGAATTGAGCCCTCCCATATCATTCATCAATCAAAGATGATGATTGATACATCCAGGCCTGTCTCCAGGCCAATCCTATGCAGGAATTTCTAGAAGACGCTAGTCCATGTCTCGATGATATACAAACTAGCCAGCACACAGTATTTATTGATCTCCCATCTCCTGTGCCTGGCTATGGATGAAGAGATACAGAGTATGGACCTCGTTCAATAAATGCTTTATTACATTAAATTAGAAAAACTAGAAAATGGAAATGTTTATGAACACCTCATCTTCAGAATTAATTTAGGGGATTTTGAAAGACTGCAGAATAGCAGAAATAAATAAAGTATGGGATGGGAGCCGAAGTAGACTTTAGGAAATAACCCAAATTTGGAGACCCACATGGCCTTCCAGTTTGCCTGAGGGTCCTCCAGTGTTCAGTGCATTTTGGCAGGTGGAGTGGAGGGTGAAACCTTTGCTGACTGTGTGGTTCTCTCTCTCTCTCTCTCTC
>LOEQ01000011.1:554856-566564 GCA_001685075.1 Bramus lutescens
CTCTCTCTCTCTCTCTCTCTCTCTCTCTCTCTCTCTAACTTTTTTAGGCATCCTTGTGAAAAACAGTTTGTGTGATGTTATGAGTGACATCCTCACCCTCACTGGGGAGGATCCAGCGCCTGTTCTCATTGGATGTTTCTTCTGCTAATCCTCTGGTTCTCATGGCAACACTTCTAAGAGCTGCTGTGCTCAGAACTACTGGAACAGACTCTGTGTAACACAGAATCAGAATGGTCCTGAAATACACAGATGGTTTTCACTGTCCTTGTATCTTTTCCTACCCCCACCATCCTTCTCTGGAGATAAGGTCTCTGTGTAGCCCAGGTTGGCTTCAAATTTGTGACCTTTGGCACTGGGTTTACAGGCATGTGCCACTATGCTTGGCTGGGTTCTCTCCCCTTCCCCCGCCAGGATTTTTATTGAAGTGTAACTAACATGCTTAGAAAAAAGTACATGCGTCATCAGTATGGAGTCCTTGTATTTTTCCATTGTGAATACTTATGCATCCAGACCTTTTTGTTTTGTTTTGGAGACAGGGTCTCTTGTAGCTCAGGCTGACCTGAAGCTTACTTTGTAACCAAGTATAAAATTGAACGTATGCTCCTATTACAGACATGTGCACTACTCTCCCCTCTGGTAACATTGATTAGGCTTTTCTTTTAATTATCTTATTTTAAAAAGCTGGGTCTCACTATGCTACCAGACTGACCTTGAAGTCTTTCTTAACCTCTCAGTGCTGGATTATAGGCACCACTATACCTGGCTGATAGATTAGTCCTGCTAGTATTTGAGGTTGTGAATGGATGCCTAGAGATTTTCCTCTTCATCTGTTTTAGGCTACTAAACATCACAGTTGACTGTGCAATAGCAGCATCCCATAGAACTTTCATAGAGGCAAAACCACTGCTTTAGTCTGTATTATACTGTAGCTATTAGCCACAGGTGGCTCCTGAGTTCATGAAATGCTGCTGATTTAATCCTAGTGGTTGACATTCAAATGCACCCTTTAATAACAGTTACTGTGCTAGACTGTGGGTTTTTTCTAACATTCCATTTTATGAATATGATGCAAGCTATGTATCCTGCAGTTAATAAGAAATTGAACATCTCACCCCCCCCCAAAAAAAAAGGAAATTGAGCACCTCTGGCTGCCTTAATGAGTGCTCATATAAATATTCTTACACCCAGCCTCTGAAGAACCTTTTTTTGGGGGCCTTGTGAGGAGTTGGAATTGCCAAGTCAGCAAGTATGCTTCGAGTCAGTTCTAGTGGTACATAGTGACTGCCAAAGAGTTTTCTAGAATGCTTGGACTACTTTTTACTCTCATCAGCTGTCTGTGAGGGTTCTAGATGCTCAACATCCTTGAGAACACTTGTCAGCCTTTTATTTTAGGGCCTGAGAAGATGGCTCAGCGGGTAAAAGTGGTGACCATGGGGCCCAATGGTGTGTTCGAAAACTTTGAGAATTCTAGATCTTCTGTAGTCAGATAAGAGATAGAGATGGGAGCCGTCAGAAGCTCCTTGACCAGCTAGTCTAGAATAGACAGTGCAACAACAGGAACTGCAAGAAAGATGTTGGAAGGAGCCATCTGACTGTAGATGTTTTCTTCAGACTTCCCATAGGTCACGTAGTTTCAGTGTGGACATGTTGATCTAGGTATGTTGAACACCTCATTCTCTCTTTGTTTTTTTTTTATGTATAATACATTTGTTTTTGTTTTGCTGTCTGGTTTCTTATTTCGTAGGAATTTCTTATGGATTAAGGAGATGAGTGGTTGTTTAGTGATTTTGCAGACATCTCCTCTTTGTGGTTTCATTTTGAAATCTGAGTCATGTTCTTACTCTGTAGCCCTGGCTAGCCTGGAACTTGCTGTCCTCAGTCACAGAGGTCTGCTCACATCTACCATCCACCCTGAATTTTATTTTCTTAATGCTTCTTGAAGTACAAGGAAGTTTTTACTTGTGACAGTCCTTCAATCCTCTCCCTCCTTTCCTCCCTCCCTTTATTTATTTCTTTTTTGAGGCTTGGTTCTTCTTAGACTGGCCTTGAATTTCTGGGTTCAAACCATCTTCCTGTTTCATCATCTTAAGTAACTGTGACCAACTATTTGTTATTTCTGTCCATATTTTGTCACCATCATCATCATTATTATTAACATTACTTGTGTGCACATGAATACAATTGCCTAAGGAGACCAGAGGACATTCATTGGATCCCTGGAGCTAGAGTCACAGGCAGTAGTGACCTGGTATTGGTCCTCTGCAAGAACAATATGTGCTCTTAACCGAGGAGCCATCTCTCCAGCCCTGTTCACATAAAAAAATTTATTGTGTATACATACACATGTATACATACACTGAGCAGGTGTGTAGGTCCTAGGACAGCTTGAGGGAGTGGGTCTGCTCCATCTTTAGTATTGGGCTCTGGAGTTGAATTTAGGTTTAGTGGGCTTGGTTGTAAGCACCTTTACCTGCTGGTCTAATTCACCAGCCCCATTTTGTTCTTCTTCAGTAATAATTTGATACGTGAAGGTAATCTTCTGGGTCTTATTCTATAGTCTTTTATTATTTTGCTTTTGAAATTCAGATCTGAACTCTCAGATGGATTGTAGAGTACGATGTGAGGTAGGGGTCTTTCATTTTGTTCAGATAGATACTCATTTATTGACAAAAACCTTGTCCTTTACCAGAGGCGATGCAGTGCTGCCCTTGTCACAAGCCATGTGCAGAAGCAAGCGTAGGGTTTGTTTCTGGACTTTTGAGATACCGGTCTGTTTTGTATACCTTGGTGACATGGACTTACTGTGTAACCCAAGCAGGCCTCAATCTTGCTGTGTGACCCAGACTGCCCTCTAACCCGAGATCCTCTGGCTTCAGCCTCCAGGATGCTGGGGTCATGGGTTGTGCCACAGTGTCTGACGTGTGAATTTTAATATAGGTCATTGTAAGCCATTCAGCTTTGGGCTTCAGAATTGCGTGAGTGTGGATTTGTTGCACCAGGTGAGTCTTATCCAGTGCTTTATCTAGGTCCGTTCTTTACTAGTGTCCTCACGGTCACTGTCATGGGTCCTAGAGATCACACCATAACAGTTTCTATGCCCTAGGTGTTTGGGACTCAAAACTGAAACCCAAGTATGATTTACATTAACTGTCAGGATGTCTGCTGGGGTCCTTTAGAAATGGATCCTCAAGGAGTGGTGGCCTGATTTTCGATATTGTTTCTAGAAGAGTATGCTGTGACAGATTGTTTCTTGATTGCCTTAGCTTGCTGGGGTATGGGGGTTGTTTTCCCCATTGGAGCTTAGACTTTGGATCTTCTGATGCAAGTGTCGGGGAGATCTATGAAGGTCCTCTGTGTGTTTAGAGAAGATTTGATGCCAGTGTTTGTGGTGGTGAACTAGAGCAGGGGCTCAAAATTCCATGTTGGTTCAAGATTTCCTTGTTGTCTGACTTATGTCCCAATGAGAGGCAAGCTGTGGATTTCCTCCCTTCCTCTGTCTTCTCCAACATGTCCATAATGGTACTGGTAGAGGCCCAGACAGAAAGGGAAGTAGTATAATTCCCAGAAGCTGGAGAGGAAGCAGGGATGGTTCCCCACATAGAGTGTGAGTAATGGTTCTGAAGCAAGGGAGTGGGCATTCTGAATCCCCACATAGTGGGCACATCAGGGTGGGTCAGTTGCTGGGCTCTGGTGTCATTAAGTTGGCTGGCAACAAGCAGTGACACTAGGTGAGTGTCCTTTGGAATCAGGGGTGACTCTGAGGCATTTACCCATATATCTGCCACCCAGGGAACCAGTGTCCCTTGGTGTGGTGCTCACGTACAGGCACCACTTCAGGTGTGTGGTTGAAGATGGACCCTCTGGAAATGCAAGTTTCTTATAGGGTTTAGCCAAACACAATGTACATATTTATCTGGTATGTCTTAAAGTATGAACTGTTGGTCTAGAGACATGGTCATCAGCTAGGAACACTGACTGGCCTTCTAGAGGACCCGGGTTCGATTCCTTCATATAGACTTCGAGCTGCTGGTAACTACACTTTCAGGAGATTGGACACCCTCTTCTGGTCTCCGTGGGCACTAGGTGTGCATGTGGTACACATGCTTACATGCAGGCAAAACACCAATTCTCATACTATAAAAATGAAAAGAAATAAAAATAGGAATTGTCTACTTTCAGATCTTTTAAAACCATGGGTATCTCTATGTGGAGGTATGCATGTGTGAGTCTAGGTGTCCTGAGATCTAGAAGGTGTAGGATTTCTCAGCTGCAGTTATAGGTGGTTGTCAGATGCCTGACCTGCAAGACCACTACATGCAGCTAAGCCATCTCTCCAGCCCTGCTAAATGCTAAGATACCCTGAGGGTGAACCAGACTTTCTGAGCAAGGAGGATTATGGTTATGTTTGGGTTACTACTGCCTGAGAAGTGTTAATCTTCTGATGTTTGTTTTTTAGCATAAGCTATGGCTGACTTGTCTAACCTGGAACATGTATTTGTTTTCTAAGTTGGAATTCAGGAGGTACTCTTGGGGTTTTGTCAATTAACCTGGGCAAGGTTACTGGTTTTTCTTTTGAGACACTGACGGCTGCTTGAGGGGTGAACTGGTCTCTTGGAGCTGGTCTTTCCGTTTGTATCTGGGTTGAAGTCTGTTTCTCTAGATAGTTGTTTAGCTGGACGTATTCATTATACTTCTGTGACCAAATAGCTGGCAGAAGCACCTTATGGAAGGAAGGGTTTATTGCGGCTCGCATTTCAAGTCCATCGTGGCTGGGAGGGCTCCCTGCCAGCAATTTGAGGCAGCTGCTTGCATGAAGTCGAGAGTAACAAATATGTGTGTGTTGAACTTTCTCCTTTTTTTTTTTCCTTCCAGTTCAGGACCTCAGCCCCATGGATGGTGCCACTCACATTTAGTACAAGTCTTCCCATCTCGGTCTACCCCGTCTAGATAATCTGTCACAGACATGTCATCTTTTCCTGAGTGTTTCTAGATCCCGTCGAGTTGACAGTCTATACTAACTATCACACTGGAGGTTCTGTACCCAGTCTGCCGACTGCATCATATCGTGTTTACTGTATCTTTACATCAGGTTTTTGCATTGGAGAGGCTGAGTAAGATAGACTGCCTGGCACTGGGTAAGCGGCTGCATCTTTTGAGGAGTTCACAAATGAAGAAGTGTGGTCACTTTTGATGGAGGTGGAGGTGGGAGAAAGGGACAGAATTGCTATTCTCAGTGGTTCGTGAATGGAGAGGGTAGCTTAGCACTTGGTAGCAGCATGGTAAGGGCCATATCACATGAAGCCAGTCAAAGCTATCTCCTGGTATACTCAGGCCTGATGGATGGAGCTGGGAAATAGAGTATCTCAGGATGGTGATGTCAAGCCCTCCAAAGGGGTGCTCAGGAACGGTGGACTAGGTGAAGAGGTATTGACATGTGGATGGAATTCTCTTGATAAGAAGGTGACTTTTGAAACATACAGGGAATAATTATGATTAGCCTTTCCTTTCTACCAAATATATAGGGGACCTGCTGACACCAAACAAGGCTCTCTGGTTGCTGTGTGCTGTGACACATTGCTTCAGAGTCAGTATTCTAGAGAGTTCTGCCACCTCTGACAATTCCGCCCCTCTGGCTGCCAAGCCTCACATGATTAGGCCACTTGTTAGCAAGGTTTGTGAGTGTCTGAGATGATAGGAAAATAATTACATGCCCCACTTTACATATGCAAAAGCAATTAACTGTCATTAGTGTCCAGAATTCCTCCTCCCAACTGCCCAGGGAGGTGAGTCAGTGTCATCACTATTCATTAGGAATTAATTAGGCTGTGCTTGGTGATGTCAGCTGTGGACAGAGCTTGGAATTCAGCGCTGCCTTCCTCCACCTACTGAGGCTGGTGTGTGAGTCTTGATATGCCTAATGCCTATGGAATTCACTCCTTCTCAATAGGAGACTCAGGTTCTGTGAAGTGCATGACTTTGGGCAATTTCCATCCCTGAACCTCCTAAGGTAGGGATAATATTCAAGGGCAGAGCAGTGATGAAGGGCCAACAGACGAAATCTGTTTACTGTTCCTTACCTGGGACCTCTGGGAAGCTGTGGTATTGTATTTAGATGTGCTATCTGAGAGATTACTACTTTGGAAGGAAAGTTCTTGTCTCCTCAATTTTTTTTTCTTCTTTTTTTTAAAAAGAGCGTAGCCTTTTTTCTTACATAAAAATAAAACATCTGGGCTCTTGTGAAGATCACTGTGACCTTCAAGCCATCCAATTCGTGGTCAAGCTGAGTGCTATAAATATCTTGCTGTGTGATTCCCTTTCTCACCCTCCCCTCCCCCAATGGCTCCCTCTTCTGGCACCTAGTGAAGATCTTGACTTGTTGTTAGCTCTCCTCCACCCACCCCTTCTCCCCGACCTGCTCCCATTGGCCTTACTAGTTCCTCTCTCTCCCTTTGAAGAGGGACTTCTGGTCTTCCCATCACTTTACCCGACCCCTACTTCCCTTGTAGCTTCATCTTCTAGCTCTCTCTTCTCTATCGGTCCTATCAGGGAAATAGAGAATGTCAGCAGTTCCTTCAAGTGAGCTTTCTGAGGAAAGTCACCTCCCTCTTAGGATGCAGACCTAATTTGTCTCTTGCGCATAACCGCATAACCGCTGTAGTTGTCAGTAATACTGGCTAATAGATAGGAAGTGGGACTGTATGCGCTCTGTCTGGGTGTGTTTCCTGTGACATGTCTCTAATATGGTGATTTTCCCCCCACTGTCATTTTTTTTGGTGGCCTTGTGGATGACCCCAGGACCTCAAACTTGCCATTCAAGCACTCCATCACTGAGCTCCAGCCAGTGGATGGAGTGGTTTCTTTTATTGCTTACTATTCGGTGGAAATGTAGTTAACATGAGTTTGGAGAATGAGCTGTCATGTTATCAAAACATGCTCAGGTCATCTGGGTGATGTTCATTCTGTTCTTAACTGTTTTTGTATCAGGCACTGTGTTATCACTGGGGTGAACATGTTGGGATGAGCATAATGGTCCCTTCTGTTGAGTGCATTGGGGTGCAGTTAAAGGGCACAGCAACACAGGAACACAAGATGGTGGGTGGATGGATGAATTGGGTTCCTTTGCGGATGACAGTGGACACTGAGGCACATAGGATGTTGGTCCTGGGTGCTTAGACAGACATCTAAGTCCAACTCATAGTCTGGCTCCTTCACTATGTTTTCATAGATGATTAAGATATTGACTAAAATAAGGTTTAACGGTTTTCTGGACCCTCATGCTCAGCGGTGTTTCGTTAACCACAAGGGCTAGTTTTAATGAAGGGGTAAGATGTTTCCATGGTGAGAGCCTCATGGGAATCTGTGAAGGGAATAGCACCTTCTCTTGTCACATGTCACCCCATGTAGAGTTGGTGTCAGAAGCGCCTGCATTTGCTCTCCCCTCCCTCTGTCCCCAGGCACTTGGAATAGGCTGTGTGGGTCAAGTGCACTTAGGACACCTCCCCCATGCTCTTAGGAGTCTTCTGAAGTGTTGGTGGCTTCTGAGAAAGGAATGTCATGGTGGGAGGGTGACTGTCTAGCCAATTAGTAGGCTATTTGGATTATTGTTAACAGCTGTGTTTTGAGTATTGCAGGGCTAGGAAATTTCAGGAGACAAGGGACCTACAGGACACACTTCTTGGTGGAAACTGATGTCCTTGGGACTACAGAACGCATACACATGTTTTGTTGGTGTCAACCGTCTCTCCATGGAGACACTTGAACCACCTTGCTCAAAAGAATATGGAAAGTATAATTTGTGAGAAAGTTTGAACTAGGGTAAATATTAGGAAAGTGGTCATCAACAATCTGAAATTTCTGTTTATTCTTCTGAAGACTTTTAAGACGCAAATCCTTAGTAAACTGATTATTCCTCCACTATCTTCTGTTTTTTATAGTACTTTGGCATCATGGCATGCCTTGTCCAGAGAGGATTGACTGCTTAATCAGTGAGTGAGGGCACATGGTTTTTCAGATGACAGAATTCTTCCCTTTATCGTTTAATCTCTTGGCAATCAGGTTTCAGCCTCCTTTCCCTCCATGGGTTTTCTGCATTAGGATGGAATTTAATATCTCCATTGTGTAAGTGAAAACCTATGCTGTAAAAAGATTAACTAATTTAGTTTGAGCCGTATGACTTGTGAGTCAAGTTTTGAATCAAGAGCCCAGTTTGAATGTAAAATACACACACACACACACACACACACACACACGCCTTCATTATGAATTGAGGGAAACTGGATTTTCATATTCAAAAGATGTGTGGAGAATTGACGACCTCAGCTCTGCAGATAGTCTGAATAATCCATTATATTTTGTAGTGGTGGTGGTGACCATGTTGATGGTGATGTCCTGGTTGGCCTCCACTTCAGGATCCTCCTGTCCCCACCTCCAGAGGTCTGATGTGACAGGCCTGTGCACTGTACCTGACTTGATTAGATCTTAATGTTGGTAATAAGCAGGTGCTTTTGGTGTGCATTCAGATCAAGGTGGACTGAGCGGTTACCAGCTCTACATTTGGAGGATGCCTGTAAAGTGTGACTAATATTCTCACAGTCACTATAGCGACAAGGACAGTTTCCAGGATGAGGTGGCTTTGGAGCTGAGGAGTGGAATGCCAGGATGGTTATTTTGATATCTAGTATGGGGAGTTTTCTTAGTCAGCCCTACCAGCCTTGTGATCGGAAACTTTCTGCCCATACAGGGGCTCATCTTACAGTGAGGTTGTAAAACCAAGAACCTGAGTAGCTTTGTAGATTTTATATCTGGTGTTTTTTTTGGGGCTGTGTGCTGCTGTAGGTCCAGAGGAGGTAACTCCATCCTGCTGAGCTCTAGTAAACTAAATTAAGAGAGCCTAATCACAAAGTTATTCCCTTGCTGCAAATGAATCAAAATGTGGGAGTTGTTTAGAGCTGTATTTGCGCTTCCCAGGTAGATGGATCAATTCATGTGTGTGACTCTTGGCCTTAGACACAGCTCAAACACTGCTGTGTCTTCACTGCTAGTCTTCAGAGTGAGGCCATCCTTGGTGGACAGTTTGACTAGTGGACAGGCTTCCTTACGGTGGAATCTTCTTCCAAGCATCACAGAGTGGGGCTGTACCTTGCCTTTTGATTGCAGATGCATTAGTGGGGGTGAGTAGAGTTAAGAAGGTCCACAGGGATCCCAAGGCATGGTCAGGCCAGAGGAAATGTCTGGAGGAGAGGATACCTGTAGGTAGACCTTCAGGGCTGGCTGATAGGATAAAGTCAGGGAGGAAATGGGTGTTGACCTAATTGGCTGAGCAATTTTGCATACCAGCATGAAGATGGAGGTGCTGAAGAGTCCTCCCACTGGTAAGCTCCAGCCTTTGTGATCAGCTGATGAGATAGATGCTCTTAAGACTTTGAGTGGGGGTTGTTGGTATGTTTTCTTCTGGAGCCTGTACTTTTAGTTGCGTAAGAACCTTCTTCCAAGGCCTACGAAGGCCCAGGCCCTCAGCCCTCACTCCCTTGGCTATAGTGGTTGAACACCCACACATCTAATATATATCTCTTAAGTTCAGCTTCCTTGAGTGAATTCATTCTGCTGTGATCTGCCTTGGCTTGGCCTATGGTTTTATATGTGTGTGCATTGTTTTGTTTGTTGGGAGAGAGGCTACCCACTATCAAAGAGTTCCCTCCTTGTAATTTCTCCAGTAAGCAATCACTAGGGTGGTTACAGCTTAGCTCAAATTTTATAGTACTCTCAGATCCCAACCCAAAATGTAATCACTTTAAAATTCAGAAGATCCATGAGGCAGGCAGGCACCCAGAGTTCATCTTGGGGCCAGTCACAAAACTCGTTCTTGCTTCATAATTTATACCTTGACTTTGGCAAGTTTTGAAGTCCTGTGTAAGCATATGTGTGTTGGCAATGGGCCATCAATATCTTGCTGACATGTTCTCTGAATGATAGCTTAGTGATAACAGTTAAAACCAAGCACACTACTTTTTATTTATTTATTTTTTAAATACAAATGCTGCCATATTGAAGAAAGTCAAGGTGAGGAGTCCAAAGCCACCTGTCAGACCACGGGTTGTGCACTGTTCAGAGTTTTGCACCTGGGTTCTGTTGAGATTCACAGGTTGGTGAGAGGATATAGTTGGGAGAGGCAAGGGAAGAAACTCAGTTGTTTGTGCTCAGCTGACAGCTCCCTGGAACATGGTGGTCATGCTTTCCTCTTGCTTCTTGTGCAGGGATGGAAGGGGAGCAGTCCTGCTCAGGCACACTGTGACCCTGATCCCCTTGCCCATCTTCCTCTAGGAGCAGGTCTTCTCCCTCCTTGTTTTGGGGAGCCCTTTGCATTAATGATCTGATGTGGTTTTCACAAAGCGATATTGATATGTTAGTGTGCAGCCAGCAGGGAGTACTGGATTAGATAATTTTCACCTTGGTGTCAAGCCAGTGGGACATTTGTTTAGAAAGCTTATCACCGGGGCTAGAGAGATGGCTCAGTGGTTAAGAGCACTGACTGTTCTTCCAGAGGATCTGGGTTCAATTCTCAGCACTCACATGGCAGCTTGCAACCGTCTGTAACACCAAGATCAGACAAACATGCAGGCAAAACACCAATACACATAAAAAAAAAAAGTGATCTTAAAAAAAAAGCTTATCCCCTTGCGACTATAGGGGGCATGTATAATTGAAAGGAACTGCGTTTACATTTTGAAAGAGGGTTTCTTCTGGCTCTGTTACCTTCACTGCCCAGAAAAATGAAGGAAAGATTGCTCCACAGTTTCCATGTGACCAGGAGAGTATGCTGCAGGACCAGCTGTTGCCCCAAGGGGATGGGAACATTCCCATAAGGGTGGCAGGTGTGGGAGGGGACTGTACTGGTCTCTGTTTCATTCAGGATTAGAAGTTAGGACCCAGTGACCTGACTTCACAGGGTAGGAGCCCCAAAGATCAGTGTTAAAGATCTCGAACAACTGGCATCACTGACTCAGGATGAGTAACTACAGCACTAGAGTAATCTCGGTTCTCCTGTACCCGACTCTTGCATGAGCTTGCATTGAGATGGTTTGACATTTCAATTACAATACCAGTTTCTAGAGTAAAGCTGACATCCCTTCCTCCCCTCCCCTCCCNCCCCCTCCCCTTTCCTTTTCCGATTTTTCAAGACAGGGTTTCTCTGTATAACAGCTTTAGTTGTGCTGGAACTAGCTCTGTAGACCAGGCTGACCTCGAAGCCTGCCTCTGCTTCCTGAATGCTAGGATTAAAGGTGTGCACCCCCCCAACTACTTTATGTTCTTATAAACTTGCTCTGCTATGGGGATTTGACTGTCCTTGAATGTGGTACCGCTTGTAGGGTATGGGCTCTTAGTAAAAGGTTCTTAAGTGAGCCTTGCAGATGTAGCTCTGAATGCTCTCGCCTTCTCAGGCGAGACTTTGCTCTCATCCAGGAAGACCACCTGACTTCAGCCTGTCATTAATGTTTTTGTAGGGTGCTTAACATGACACTCAGTGAACGAAATCCTCTGGGATCTCAGAATTCCGTATTCTTTACCAGGAGTTATTGCCCACGCAACACTAGCGACCAAGAATCTGGAGCAGTGTGTTGATGGTGATCTTGGCCTTATACTATTTTATGATTTCTCTTTTAGGTTTGTTTCCTTGAAAAGGCTCCAGGCTTCGGCTTGGAAAACCCAAC
>LOEQ01000011.1:572338-583768 GCA_001685075.1 Bramus lutescens
TTTTGCCAGCTTGGTTCCTGTGAGATAGCCTGTATTATCAGTATTTTGATTGGGAAATAATGGGATGGGGGGGGGAAGGCATTCAGATCTTTATTCCCAAGGTGGTGGCTTAGTAATGAATCATGAGGGAGGAAAAGGAAAAAAAAATGTTAAGTCATTCTCAAATTCTTCTGCCCTTAAGGTCTTTGCTATGGCAATGGGCAGTCGGGAGTCAGAAGGTAGATTTAGAAGTCAGTCCTTGGAGACCCCCAGTGTGTTCTGACCAGAGTGGGGACCACGTATAGGGAGGGATGAAAGCTGATGACCTGCTTGTATTGGTTTAGAATTTTGTTTGTTTAGTTCTCCTAACAACCCAATGACAAAGAAGCTCTAGCTGAGGAAGTTTGAGGTCACTAGCAAGGTCAAGTTATTTTTTTCAAGGTCACACTGTGGAGTGGACATTTCCAGCCAGGTCAGTCAATACGACTTAGTAGAAATATATTTTGTTGTTGAGGCACACAGTCAAGTGTTGGGGAGGTAAGGTGTGGGGAGGGAGGAGAGAAAATGATTGGGAATTTCCATGCGTGTATTTCGTAGTAGATGAGTGGGCAAGTGAGAATGAGGGAGAGACAGTTATCTGTTCTAACTTTGAATTTTGGGAAAAGAAACACTTAAGGGTTTTCTTTGGGTTATAGGCCCCTTCTGGCCAAAGATCAGGTGAAGGCATATTTGTAGGTAGTTGCAAGGTGGTGGCAGGTGACTTTATACAGGATCAGTCTTGTTCAGGGTGGTATAGCTGTAGACCTTGGAAGGTAACTTCACGTGGCTTGTGGAGCCTTAATTCAGGATGGCTGGGTAGAAAGGGGAGAGCGTCTTACCATGGAAGAACATGAATCTGAGCAGGGAAATGAGGATGCCACCTGGCCAGGTGGTATATGGCACTGCCAGTGTAGCCGGGTACTGATCGAGGAGGGTATGTGCAGCCCACGAAGATGTCAGACGCTCATTCTGAGGAGAGTGAGACCTCTGCAGTGTTTCAGGAGAGGTGACATGACTCACCCTGTGTGTTATGAAGCCACTTCTTCAGGCAAAGATGAGTTTGGGCCTTTGTACAGTTTTCCATTGGCATTGGAGCCGACACTGGAGTGTGGTCTTGCAGATGGGGAAGTTTCCAAGGCGGAACCCACAAAACTGGCTGATCAGAAGTGGTTTGTAGAAGAATGGGAGGTTTATGTTGGGGTTCTCCTCCCGGGTGATGGAGAGGTAGATGGACTATGAAATAAGATGGGGAGTGGAGACAGGAGAGGCAGGTTTGGGAGAGGATAGGAATGAGGTGCCTTGCATCATAGACTTGTTCCAGGTATTTGTCCATGTGGCTTGCCCAATGGGGTGTTGGAAACTCAGGCCTAGAGCTCAGTTCATAGATGCTCGCAGAGAAGTGCACCCTCATTCTTCAGGAGTGGTGGTGGTGGCTTGTGTTGCCTGGTTAACAGTTTAGCAAGGTCAAAACTGGCATGGGTTAAAAAACATTATTATGTGTGTGTATTGTATAGTGCACACATGTGTAGAGCTTAGAGAATAACTTGGTAACAGTCATTTCTTCCTTCCATGTGTGGGTTCCAGTCACCCAACTCACTCGGGTCCTCAGGCATGGGAGGGGGGCAAGCATCTTTATTTGCTGAATTATTTTCAGACTCCTGATCTAGATTTTAAATGAAATGTCTAGAGTTATGAGGAAAGAAAACAGATTGCTACCGATGCCCCCATCCCTTTTTCCTTCCTTGCTCTCTGACAGAGTCTTAATATCCCAAACTTTCTATGTAGCCCAGGAACGTAGTTTTAAACTTCTGTCCTCTATGCCTTCCCCTCCCTAGTGCTGGGATTGCAAGAGTGGGATCCCATGCCCATTTTGTGCAATGTTGAGGGTTGAACGTAGGCCTTGTGCATGCTGGGCAAACACTCTGCTGAGGGACACACCAACCCCAAGATGCCACCCCTTTCCTCTCCCAAACAGGAATCAGTCCCTCAACCTGATTATCAGCAGCAGAAACTTGAGCTGAGAGGGAGGGAGGGAACAAACATTCAGGGAGTCTCTGGCAGTGTGCATTGAGTATTTGGGTGAGTTAGGTGGTCATCCAGGTTTGAGAATCATAGGGCTGGTGGGCAGTAGTAAAGTTTTTCAAATTGCCAAAAGAACCATGTCAGCATCAGTGGATTGACTCCTGATGTCCTCCTCACACTGTGAACTGAGTAACTTCATCCAGTCTGCCTTTTACCCACCAGGACCACGATCATGACCCAGGCTCTGGGGTAGGCTGAGGTAATGGTCTTTGATCACACGTGAAGGAGAGAGACATTATACCTTGGATGGCTAGCAAGTTAAGAGAAGACAGGGAGGGGACAGGCATGGCCACATGGTGAACTAGGAAGAGCAGTTTGTGAGCTGAGGGGGTTTTTGATGAAGGAAAAGCTAGAAAGGACTTAAAGGGTGGTGCTCCCCTTCTCCTGCACAGTGGAGGAGATGCGTGCAGGGCTGACAGTGATTAAGGCCACATGGCTGAGCTGGCCCATAGCTGCAGAGGACTGGGTAGGCTTAGTGCAGCTGGGGAGAATGGGACCTAGACAGACAGGGAGAACAGAATTGCTGGCTGAACCACAGAGGGCCCAAGGGAAGTTGGAGGCTGTTACTTTCTTTCTTTGTTGAAAATTTTATTGAGATAATTATAGATTCACATAAAATTGTAAGAAAAAATGCACAAAGGGTTTCTTTGTGTGCAATTTACCCATTGTCCCCAGTGGTTAGGTTTCGCACAACTGTGATAGCAGAGCTAGGATGTTGACATCAGCACAACCCATTGAGCGTACTCAGATTTTTCCAGTTATACTTGTGTGTGTATGTGTGCGTGTGTGTGTGTGCGTGAATAGTCAGGCTCATTGGGTCGTGTGCAGTGTCTGCTCTGTTCCATCAGTCAGAATACAGAATAGTTCCAACACTACATGGGACCCTGGGATGCCCCTTAGTTATTAACCATGTCACATTCTGTCCTGTCCTTTCCTTACCAGTCTCTGTCTTCTGACAGCCACCAATATATGGTGGCATTTCCCCACCACTCAGCCCCATTCACTCATTTCCCAGAGATGATCCAGTCATATGTACATATCAACAATTCATCCCTTTTTATCATTAAGACGCACCCCCCCAGTATATGTGAGCCTCTTTGCTTGCTTGTAGATGTGGTGTGGTATGCATGTATGTGTGGGTGTGGGGATCTATACACACGCATATGAAAACCAGATAACATTATGCAAGGTGTCTCAGCTCCTGCTTGCCCAATTCGCATTTCCTTAGTGACTGCTGACGTGGACTGTCTTTTCTTGCACTCATTTGGGGTTATACATCTTCCTTGGTGGTGATCTCACTTAGGGTGGTTGTTTCCATCTCATAATTGGAGATTTGGAGAATCTTCTAAAGGACTTTGTGGGGTTCATGGTTTAAAATATTTTCTCCATATTGTAGCTTCCCCCCCCATCTTTTATACTGGGGCTGGAGGGGTGAATACCAAAAACTAACTAAACAAAATTTTCAAATGAGAACAACTTTTGAATGGGGAGTACATTTTCTTTTCGGTTTTTTTCTTGTTCTTTTTTTTTTTTTAAGACAGGATCTGGTCTGAGGCTGGACTTGAATGCCTGATTCTTCTGTTTCCACCTCCCAAATACTAGATTTTATGTATGTGCTACCATGCCCAGCTGGGTAAAACTTAACAAAAAGCAGAAGCTTAGTGTTCATGCTGTCTAAAGGGTTAGCTTTCCCTCCTGCGAGTCATGCTTAGTGCCTAGCCAAAAGTCTCTGTTGTCTTGTTTTAAAAGTTTCACGTTTCATAACACAGTGTACAATCCGTTTTGAATTAAATTATATGTAAGGTGGAAAGCTATTCCTTTCCAGGGAGGCTATTAGCATGATTAAATATCTTGGGTCTATTCAGAGCCTGAAATCGGAGCAGGAGCTGGTGTGTATGGGGGTGGAGAACATGGGAGACGCAGAGGGGCCGTCAAGACAGATGGAGACTGTTGGAGACCCTCTTGGGTAGGAGAGTGCGGTCAGGATTGCAGGTTCTTGAGTAGACAGGAAGATCCTGAGTGAGTTTCATGGTGTGGACACTGGTATACCAGGTTTTAGGAACGTGGTCCGTGGCCGTGGAGTGAGTTTCGTGGTGTGGACACTGGTATATCAGGGTGCGTGGATGTGGGCCATGGCCGTGGAGTGAGTTTCGTGGTGTGGACACTGGTATACCAGGCTGTGTGGATGTGGGCCGTGGCCATGGAGTGGGCTGCGTGGATTTGGGCCATGGCCATGGGGTGAGTTTCGTGGTGTGGACACTGGTATACCAGGGTGTGTGGATGTGGGCCGTGACCATGGAGGCAAGAAGAGCATCTAGGGCCATCGGTGATCTGTGCTGGGTTGGTTTGGCTAACACTTCCATCTGGAAGAAAGAAGTACAGTGTGTATTTGTGAATAAGCTTCCTGAGTCACCCTTACTGGGGGCCCTTTAGGTGACCCCTCGGTATGGGTAGAAAGAACTTGATAGATTTGAATAGCATGAACCCAATAAACAGCAGATGGCAGGACTTGAGAAGGGACTGGAGGGTTAAAAGGCCTGCCTCCTTTCTGTCTGCTTCCATACCGTGTGTACATGTGAGGTCTCCACGGGCCAGTTGTTAGCAGCAGAATGGAGCTAAGAAAGCCGGGGTATTCCTCCTCCACAGCATTGTCGGGAGAGAATGCAGCCATGTGTGAGAGAACATGCTTCCAACAGAACTGGTTCAGGGCCTTTTGAAAGGCTTGACTCAAGGAGAGTTTTGCTGGGGAGAGATTGGCCACAGTTCTCTTTTGCAGAGTTTCTGCAGAGGAAGAATGGAGCCTGTGTAGAGGGGACTTTCATGGGCCTGAGTTATAGGGGATGGGAGGGACCTGTAGGAACCTGTTGTTGGGCAGAGAGGATGAGTGAGCCGCATAGTGGACAGGAGGCACTGCAGCTTCAGAGAGAAGGAAGAGGACAGATGCTGTCAGCCATACTGTCCTCCCTCACCGCCTTCTTCCTGCCAGCCTGTACTTCTGGAGCCCCAGGGCCTTGGTTAGTGATGGCTTGCATTTCACAGGAGAGTGTGTGGTCTAGTATATCTGTCTGCATCCCGTTCTCTGTTGATTCTGAAATTTATCAACAAGTCTAAATTACCATCTATATATAACCATTGCAATGCTTTGTTGATTACTAAGTAAAGGTTCTGTCTTTGTTATCTTTCAACCTAATAAATTTAAAGTCTTATGCATTATGTGGGTGGGATCACAGAGAACAATCTGGAGTCATTTACAGTGTGTTTTCAGTGGGTGCTGAGGGGAAATGGGACTGCAGTACTCCTTTTTATTATAGGATTTGGTATTAATGGGGTTTTAAAAATAGTGAACATATGTTACTCTTGGAATTAGAGGAAAAGATAATTATATAAATTTTATTTTTTCCTCTAAGTAAGAACTGCTCATTAAAGACAATTGCGAAGAACAGCAAATAGTAGAGAAGGAGCCATGGTGCCTGGGCGCACTATGGCAAGATGTCCCCAGGGTGGAAGGGTGGGGTTCAGAGAGCATCTCTTCTCTTACTTGGGGTGGCTGGGATGCCGAGCTTAGGGCACAGGAAGTCACAGGGTCTATGCTGGGGTGGAGAGGCAGGACAGATTGTTCTCAGCTTGGGTTTTAGGATGCGAGTGTAGGAGCTAAACAGGTGTCCAGACACTTGGGTCAGTCAGTCAGCTGTCAGGTCAGTCAGCGTTGTCCTGTATTCTGTCTTATGAGAAAGTGCTGGGTTGGAGGGTGGGGAACACACTCAGATCCATTCAGATCCATTCTTCAGATGTCCAGAGAATGGGTGTCATCAGAAGGAGTTGGATTTCTGCCAGCTGGGATTTACACAGCCTACACTTGAAAGTAGACCTGGTTTATTCTGGGGGTGTTCTGGGAGTGCCTTTTTTTTTTTTTAAATGCCAGTAGTTTTTCTGATGACATGCTATTCTTTGTATCAGTTTCCTGGCAAATAATCTCCAATACTTGCACTGCCTTTAGGCACAGTTGGTGTGTTTAGCATTTGAAGATGCTCCAGGGACTTTAAGAGTTGCAGGATCTCCCTTGACTGTAATCACTCATTAGATCATAGTCATTGCAGAGGGCGTCACTGACCTGATGTTTCTCTCACCTTCCCTTTTCTAAGCGCTTCCTCTTCAGGTCAATAGCAAAGTCTGATTTGCACTTTGAAGCCATTCTGGATATTATTTCCCTAACTTCTCCTCCTGTATCAACACTCTTCCCTCCCTATTGACTTTCTAGAAGGCAGACTGAAAGGTGTGGCAGTCAAGCCTGCTGCCTGTGCCTTTAGATTTATTGGGAAAAAAATTGCCAGCCATTGACGCACACCTTTAATCCCAGCACTTGGAGTCAGAGGCAGGTGGCTCTCTTGAGTTTGATGCCATCTTGGTCTACCTAGTTAGTCCCAGAATAATAAGAGCTGCATAGTGAGAGACCTTGTCTCAACAAAACAAACAAAGCGGGATGGTGCTGGAGGCATGGCTTAGTGGTTAAAAGATCACTGGCTGCTCTTCTCGAGGTCCTGAGTTCAATTCCCAGCAACCACATGGCCTCACAACCATCTCTAGTGGAATCTGATGCCCTCTTTTGGCATTAAAATCGTACACACAGATAGAGCACTCATACATAAAATAAATAAATATTTTCAAAAAGGGAGGACGAGCCACAACATGTGCTCCATAGCCTTACAACATCTTTTGTTGTTGTCATCCCATCCTCTCCCCCCGGGGGTGGGCAACCCTGGCTGTCCTGGAACTCAGTCTGTAAACCAGGCTGGCCTCGAACTCCCCAGAGATCCACCTGCTTCCCCGCTTCATGCGTGTTGGGACTGAGGGCATGTCCCACCATGCCTGGTTTACACCTTTTCTTTTTCTTTCTTTCTTTTTTTTTTTTTTAGACAAATGAATTGAGTCATTACCTGAAAATTTTCTGTAAAGCATTTTTGTTTCGTTTTGTTTTTTGTTTGCAAGTGTCAGAGAAACTTTTAGGCAGATTAAAAAAAGAATTTTGTGGAGGGCATGTAATTGATAAACCCAATGCCAGATAACATTTACTGTATATTATAAGTTTGGTTTTGGTTTTCTCCATGACTGCTCTTGCCCTCCTCTTTATCACCTGTGAGTTGCTCACTGGGCTGCAGTATTGAGATGACCCTGGCAGCTGTCCTCCTTGAATGATTCTATTCCAAACACAGTCCTTCCCAGACAGTTTAGGAGAGCTGGCTGGGTGAGGTCTGGGGCTTCATGATGTGCTGATAAGGACATGCCTCTAAAGTAGCTGCAGCCTCAAACAGTTGTTTGTGAAAAGGGTGTCGGGGAGGTGGGGCTTCCCGTGTGTTGGGTATCAGATTGCCTGTTTTTCAGCTTGCAGACTCCACATTAGGCTGTGTGGTTGTATTTTTTGTCTTGCAGCAACATGCAACTTGCAGTGGAGACAGGATGTTGACTATGAAATGTGTTATCAGGTTGCTTAGGTTACTAGGGCTATAAACTGTGTGTGGGCATGCATTCTCAGTACCCTTGGGCATTTCTAGCTGCTGAGGCTTCTCAGGGAGCCCGCATAGTGAGAAGAGCCCTTTGAAATGTGTTTTTCTATGAATGGGCATGAACGCCTGGGACACAGAGGCAGGCAGATCTCTGCGTTTAAGGTCAGCCTTGTTTACAGAGTGAGTTCCTGGACTGCCAGGGTACACAGAGAAACCCGTTTTAAAAACAAAATAAAGTAGGACGGAAGGAAGAAAAAAAGGTGTGTTACGAATGCCTGGACTGAACAGGGCAGGTGTTGTGACAGGGAATCACAGTAATAGTAATAATGAAAACATTAATTATTTTTATTGTGTGTAGTGTGCCAGGTACAAGTCTAAATACCTACCACTCATTTGAGCCTCTGGAATTTTACAATGGCTGCTGTCATTTCCATAATACATACAGCAAATAACTTGTAAGGAGAGCTCACCGTGACCTTTTTTTCTGAGATGAGGTTCAGGGCATGGTATTGTCCTGACAAGGGCATTCACACACCCAAAGTAACTGCAGCCTTGGACATCATCATGGGCCATAAAAGCCTAATTAATTGCCCAGGATTATATAGCTGGCTGTTGTTCAGCCAAGCCACAAGGCACAGTTTGGGTCCTGAGCCAGAGTTCTTATATCTTTGCCGTCCCAGGAGCCTGGAGTTCCCATATTGTTGCCTGCTCTGGTAGTTTCTGCTTCAGGTAACAGTGGAAGAGGGAGAATGAATTTTCCTGGTTCTGGAAGCATCCTTTATCCCACTCTCTGCTTGGTAAAATCCTACTAGACTTTCAAGGCCTTGTAAAAATAAATATCCTGTCTGGGGCTGGAGATGGCTAAGCAGTTAATAATGTCAACTGCCTGTACAGAGGACCTGGGTTCAGTTCCCAGCACCCCACTTGTTGGTTCACAGCTCCCTGTGACTGCCCCTCCCTCAGTAGAGCAACTGCTTCTCTGCAGACTTTCAAGCTTGTTCGATTTGGTGGAAGGTGTTAGTAATAAGCCTATCATGTACCCCGAGAGATTTGCTTTGTTACGTCTCACCATTTTTTAAAATCACATTTAAGGATGGTCTGATGAAATAATGAGGGAAGCTATTCATTTGTTAGATAAGAAACAAGGAGCTCAGGCTGCTGCTTCTGGTGAGAGGAAACTTCAGTGGGGCTTGACTGCCCTTGTCTGTATCTCTGAGGTGTCTTCACATGTCCGGGTATGGGCGATACACATATGGATACATGCATGTTCTTTTCCCAGGTCCTCTCTGGGTTTAGTTTGAATTGTTCGAAAGTCATTTTGAAGAGTGGCCAGTCTCAATGTAAGCTGTTAATGAGCTCAGCTTACCAGTAACTTAACCAGGCTGTGGTCCTGGCCAGCCACTGATTCACTTTGGGACTTGTGAGCTAGCTTATGTGAACCAGGAATGCACAGATTGAGAGTAGGGCTAGAGTGTGGAATATCTAGAAGGACAGAACCAGAGACGTGGTAATGACGTGAAGGGAGAGCCATGATTCTGAGAAAGCACCATAAATGCAGGGGAGAGGAACTTTGTGCTTTTAGGATATTCGCCTACTGCTTGGGAGAATTATTCTTCCCTATAAGAGGTTATCTCTGAAGTACTACTCCTGGTAAATGAGGAGGCTTTGAACCTGGCGGAGGCTGTGGGAGAGGCAAGGACAGGGAATAGGATGGGTATTTGAGCTTACCGTGCTGGGGTGGTAGGATGGAGGCTTTTCGTCTGCATGACTGACAATCTCGTTTGCAGGGAGGAGCAGGTTTTAGGGGGCATCTTTGGAGTGGTGCATTTGGATTGGGGAATTTCCATGCAGCGGGGACTCTCCACAGGCCCCCCATCAGGTCAGGATTTTTGGAAGACATCAATACTGTTTGGGGTTAGGACCTAGAAAGTGGACCAGATTGTGTTAGTGCTGTACAGGATAGAGAGGAAGAGCTAGAGGAGAGCCCAGAGGGAGCAGTAAGAGCCACCTGTAGTCAGAATGCCATCTAGCTAAGTCATGTGAATGTCTTAGTGAGCATCTGATGGCTCATGAAACCGGGTAAATGTGGTGAAGGAGCCTGAGGTCCATGTGTTCAGTATTCTGACATGCCTCCTGGCCAGGTGGGATGCAAGCATGATTGCTTTCCTGCCAGCCTGGGGAATGCTAATGCCCTGCCCTGCTCTACTCTGGAGCTCCCTACAGGACAGTTGCTAACCCCCATGATCCTTGCCTTTCCAAATACCAAAGCTGTCTGGGCCCAGTGTGTTTTCCTTTACCCTTTTCCTGGAGTTTGACTCCCTGTGGTGTTTCTCTTTTGCAGCTTCCATCCCCCAGTGAATGATAAAGCCAGCAGGCACGGCCCCCTTTCTAACCCCTCATTAACTTGGTATTTGGGGGCCAGCCCCCGGGCCTAGGAAAACCCAGAGATGGTTGGTAAGAGAGGAAGATCAGGGCCTGCCCTTTCTCTGTGTCAGATCAAAGGTGGCTTCCCAGTCATTTGATAACCTCATGTGAAGATGTGCTTGAGCCAGGACTGGGCCTTTCTGGGGGCCTGGAGTTCTGAGGACGTGTGGACCTGCATGTGCTTTTGTGGGCTGGCGTGGAGGGGAGGGCAGACTCCCAGCAGCTGCTCCTGGAACTCAAGGCTAGGGGATCTTGGAGAGGGCAGCGGGCCGCCTCAGCTTTCAGAGAGCTGCTTCCAGTGAGGCCCTTTCCCGGTTCCAGTTCTCGGGACACACTGGCTGCCTTGTTTGCAGCTGCTCCCATATGGCTGTCCTGTTCTGACATTCCAGTCGCAGGGCTCAGATGTTTCCAGTGTTCCCAGCCTAGGATGGATATCCCACCTAAAATCCAAACACAAACACTTGGGAGAATAAGTGTTTGTCATGACACCAAGAGAACCAGAACCAGCCAGGACCATGGCAGGCAAAGTAGGAAATGGGATCTTCCCCCCTTCCCCCATAGCTCCCCTCTCCCATCCTCATCTCATGATATCAGGTACCAGGGACTTTTAGATATGAATACTTTGAGGTCTGTGGAACAGAAACTTCAGGGCCTTCCCACATTGGAGATCAAGGAGAGCAGGTGGGGAACCCTGAGGAAAACCACGGGACTCTCTGTCCCTTTGAAAGTCCATGCGTGATGGTACAACATCTAGATGCGGGTAATTTTATTTTAAACAGGCACTTGGGCTTCCCATGGCCAGGGTGGCCTGCTGGTAGGTAGCACATGGATCACAAGAGCCGCTTTCTCCTCCAGGGGACTATGACTAACTGAACCCCTAAGCTGAGGTTGCAGACCACTGGCAGGAAGGAGGGGAGCTGGTTACTTGCCCCTCCTGTATTGTTTCCATCTGAGCAGCTGTGTCTCTCAACCCTTGGCAGAGCAGGATCTTTGACAGCAGAAGAGGTGGGCGCCAGGGTTTTGTCCTGTAGCTGTCTTAGCCAGCACCAGCCCATTTCTCATCCAAGTCTGGCAGAACTTGGACCACAGGGCCTCAGTAATAAAGGACAGAAAAGGTCACTAGGTCTTCAGATGGCACCCTAGAGTTCTGCCTCCCCTGGGGTCCTGGGTGGTCTGAATCTGACCGTGCTCTCCTGTAATTAGTACTAAGATTGCCATGTTCTGTGTGGCTTTCCCAGTTAGAATTTAATTGCAGATAAAGTCATTTTTTTTAATTCAAGCATGTGATATGTGAAGGTTGTGTTTTGCATGGCAACCCCAGGTTGTAGAAACAGGCCAGCTTTGCTGACTGCAGAGGCACTGGGAGCCAATCACTGTAGAGGTACAGGTGGACCAATCACTATAG
>LOEQ01000011.1:586922-599088 GCA_001685075.1 Bramus lutescens
CTCTCTCTCTCTCTCTCTCTGTCTGCATCTGGCTGGGACTGTGACTGGGCTCAGCTGGGCTGCTGTGAGCCTCACCCAGAGTTGGTCTTATCCAGGTCTCAGCTGGTGTGCAGACACCACTTCACATCCTAGGTCTTGCCCAGTGGGCTCAGGGAGCAGAAGGGGCCCAGTTGGGGGCTGTGGCCTCCAGCTGCTTTGAAGCCTGTGTCAGGCCTGAGCTGCATGAGTCCCTGCTCTGCTCTTTAAATCTGTCACTTGTTGGTGACAGCTTCCAGCCTCAGTGACAGTGTGCCTGCTACAGGTTTCAGCTCTGTCCCTGGGCCTCTAGCCAGGGGAATAGCCATCACTGCGGGATCTCTCCAGGATTCTGAGCCTGAGATGGGCTCTGAGGCCTCTTACAGGGGAGCTTTCTCCCTAGCATGGCCAGGGATGGGTGTTTTGTTCTGCTCTATCCTGATACTTGGGCATAACACCTAGACATTGCTTCTGTCATCTAGCTGAATTCTTCGGGCAAGCCATCTTACTTCGGGTGGCTTGCTGCTTCAGCATACAGCTTGAAAGCTATTCCAGTGTTCCTCTGTGCTCCTAGGGACAGCATTTGTCTAGTGAATGCCTGATTAAGTTTGGGCAAAGAGGACAATAGTGTCCTCACCCCTGTGTGAGGTTGAGAAGATGTGTGCAATTTCCTTAGCTGTTGCCTAAGGGAATCAATTCAAAGAGAAGAAGCTCGCTGTACTTATCATTTATTGACCCCAACTTTCACGGATGTTGCTAGTGGATCTAAGCAGGCGGGTCCTTCTTAAGGGTATAGAAAGTGCCAAAAGGGCACACAGAAGCACTAGATCCCTCTATGTATTCCAGACACAGAGACACCTCCTTACACGCTAGGACACAGCCATTGTTGTGGTCCATAAGCTATTGACGGTGTGGGTGGATGAGGAACTGAGGCTCCTCCCCTCATCACCCGGGAGTGGTGAGCTTCCTTGAACAGCCACCAGTGTCGTTCTGCTGAAGGCATCGATCTGTCCAAGAAAGCAAACAAACTTGTATGCAGACTCACACGTACAGGGAGTGCTGTACATGGGCAGCCTTTGAGCGCCCTGATCTCTTAGGGACTGGCCATGAGGGCACTCTGTGGAGGTAGTCCGGGGATGGTTTTGTGTAGTGGGTCTATGCCAGACATTCAGCCTCCCTCCTTTACAGCCTTTGTCTGTGTTGCAGAAAAGCAGCTTGCTAGAATCTTTTATCAGTGAAAGGTATGTGAGGTGTCCGGGCGTTGGCCCTGCAGTCCTCAGAACCAGCTGGTGGACCTCTTGCTTTGTGGGTTGCAGGCTTTGGAAGAGGGATTCCTGGCTGATGGAGGGGA
The DNA here is from genome assembly GCA_001685075.1 of Bramus lutescens. Classification (NCBI taxonomy): domain Eukaryota; kingdom Metazoa; phylum Chordata; class Mammalia; order Rodentia; family Cricetidae; genus Bramus; species Bramus lutescens. The sequence goes on from LOEQ01000011.1 coordinate 588,289, forward strand.
GGTTCTGTCAGGAATGGGATATCTCTGAAAGACCTGATAAAGGTTTCAAAGGTGGGCCGGGCAAGATTCCAATGATTGAGACAGCAACACTGTTGCTGATCCAACTTCGCTTCAAGGGCTGCCTGTCTGCTCCTCCTCTACCTCCATCTATCACTTCTTAAAATTTATTTTTGAATATTGCCCTTCCCTTGTATGTGTGTGTGTGTGTAGCAGGCTCATGTGTGCCATGGGACAACTTTTGGAAGTTGGTTCTCCCCTTCTACCTTGTAGGCAGAGTTTCCCTTGTTTCTGCCATTTGGCGACGACCTCCAGTTCCCTAGCTGCAAGTTCCCTAGCTGATCTGCCTTTCTGGGTGCCCCACCCTGCCCCGCCCCACGAGAAGTCTGGGCCATCAGGTCCGGCTCTGTACAGAGTTCTGGAGTTGGGCTCACACTGTCAGGTTTTCACAGCAGACGCTTACTTGCTGATCCTCCTTGCTGGCCCCTGTCTATTCCTGTTTTGGAAACTTCTTGGCTGACTCAGCCCCCTTGGAAGATGTAGTTAATCCTTGAGTCTCCTCCTCCTCCTCCTTTTTGCTTTTTATTTTTGAATTTATTTGTGTCTATGTGTATGTATGGGGCATGTTCATGTGGGTGCCCACAGAAGCCAAGGGTGTCAAATCCCCCAATAATTGTAAACCACTGGATAAGGGTGCTGAAAACGGAACTCGGGTCTTCTTTAAAGGCATCTTAACCTCTGAGCCATCTTTTTGCCTTTTTTGCTGTAGGGTTTGCCAAGTATTCTTGGCTTGCCTGGAACTTGCTGTTTAGCCCAGGCTGTACTTGAACTTATCACAATTCCTCACGTCTCTCTCAACCTCTTGAATGCTGGGATTGCAAGAGTATGCCACCACACCAGTCTCATGTTATTCCCTGGGGCACACATTGTGTGTTCAGTTCCCCTTAGAGGTTTACCGCCCAAGTCCAAGTTGCTTGTTACAGGAGTAATCTTCTGCCTGTGCGTGTCCTTGCAAATAGAATAAAAAATTAAGATGACTCCTTTCATTAGATAGTGAGGTCAGTAGATAGTCTCATGGTGGTATCTGCATTGAATCCCAGCATTTGGAAGGAGAGGCAGGTAGATCTCTGAGCTCTATGCCATACTGAGACCTTGTCTCAAAAAGGCAGTGGCGGCGAAGTAAACTGTACCTGTGTTATCACCTTACATTCCTATCCTGGTGGCCTCAGCACCGCTCACCTTGTTATTTCTGCTCATTCCATGCTTCCATCCTGTTCCTTGACTTCAGCTGGCGTTTAACATCCCCTTCCATAAATGCCTGATTGCTGATTGGGAGCAATACAGGCCTCTCCTGGAAAGCTCTCAGCTTCCTGTGGTGCCTTCTTTAATGGCTAAAACCGGATTGTATTTCTCCCATCAGATACAAGGCACTGGTCCACACATGGTAGGATCTCGGTGCTTTGGGTCAAAGACATGCATGGAGGGAATTGGAACTAGTGAGTGCATTTCTTGAAACAAGCAAACCAAGAAAGGCTTTTGGTACGTTGACGGCAGGGTGCTCTGTGTGCTTCCTGGAGGGAAACATCTTACATTTACAGAGCTTGGCACAAAAGCAGCCCTACTCCCCTTTTCCTTCAGAAGCTGCGAGACTCTAGATGCTCTGTCTCCATAAAAGGAGTTTGAGTTGCTGTGGTGGTAGTGATTAATGTCCCAGGACAGTCCCTTTTTCTTTATATAATGTAACCACTCTGAGCAGGAGGGAGTGCAGATGGAGGCTCAGCAACGGAATTACTTTTCTTTCCTCTTTCATTTCTTCCTCTCCTGCGAATAAGCAATAAACAGAAACACAAACCTGGTGATTTGTTTGCTGGTACCATGTCAAGAGTAGAAAGATGGGCGGTCTGAGCTGTCCTGAGGTACAGTCGTGTTCTCATTGGTGGCTGCTAATGGCAGACTACGACCTGAGAGCACAGGTTTATGAGAAGTACTTACCCACTGTTTGCTTGCAATTTACTTTCAAAGTAAAAATAACTATGTGCTGGCTTTTTTTTCTTTATATAATGTAACTTATTTAAGTTTAAATTTTAAATTACTTAAGTTTTAAAACAACCATGAAAGTGTGTGTGTGTGCGCGCGCGCCTCTCCTTTCACAGATATCAATCAGTGCAGCTAAAATGTCATTTTAAGGGCTGGAGACTGGCTCAGCTGCTAAGAGCACCTACTGGTTGGGCAGAGGACCTGATACTGTTTCCTATCACTCAGGCCAGGCAGCTTACAATTGCTTGTCATTCCAGCCCCAAGGGGATCTGATGCCCTCTACTGGCGTCTGTGGGTACTGCATTCACACGCACACACCCACATACAGGCACACACAAAAAAAACTTAAAAGAAAAATCTGTTTGAAAGGGCATATTTTTCATATATCTTGACCCTCCTAATTGAGATGATTTTGAGTCCATTATTGCCAATTGAATTCCCAGCTGTGTGACTTTTATTCTCACAAATCTTCATGTTTCTTTCTTCCCTCTTCTTTTGCAGAGTCTAGCTTTGTGGTCCAGACTGGGCCTCTATCTTCCTCCCTCATCCTCTTGAGTGCTGGGATTGTAGGAATGCTCCCTCATGCTTAACTTCAAGTCCCCCTCCAATCAGATTTTGTGTCTGTCCGTCTTTCTGTCTGTCTGTCTCGTCTGTGTGTTATTACAGAAAACAGCTCCCCAAAACATAACTCTCATAACGCTTTATAATTTAATTTACATTCACCTTTTTAGATACTCTATCCCTTAGTCCAACAGATGTAAGACAAGAAGAGTTGTAATTTATTTTCAATCAGCAGAATAAACTGTTTAGAGAGGTGGAGAGACTGGGCTATGCCCTTAACAAGACAGACACATTGCTGTTTGAAACACGGGACCACCAAGCCCTTTACTCTGACAGCTGTGTGTGACATAACTCTCTGTCTTGTTCATTCCATATGGAATCCCGTGTGTAGATACACTAGATGGCAGAAGTAGGCGGCTGAGAATGCTGGTTGTTTTGAAAGCAGGGAAATTTCTAGGGGCTGCAGGGAATTTTTTCCTTTTTAAAAAATCTAATTTGATGCCAATTCCCTTTCTGGGGTTTTCTTGGGCTGGGTGAACTGAGAAGCCCTGGGGGAGTTGTGCACAGTGGCTGTCAGGAAGCTCTTCAGCACAGCTCACTGGTTTGGGTGAGGGTTGGTTGATGGATGAGGTGGGCAGTGGGCGAGCCATGGTTCAGGTGAAGACACTGTGTTGAATGAAGTGTAGGGGTTGTTTTCTACCTGCAGACCTGGGCCGGCTCTGCCCTGAAAGGCCTGTAGTCACCATGTCTGAGAGTGATGAGCCAGAGCCTGGCTTCCCATCTCGAGTTCCTGCTTACTCTGTGGTCTCAGACCTCAGTTTATTTCAGTCTAGAGATTTCTGTTGAGCAGCGGTGGCATCTTCATGGCCACTTTGGACAGAAGAGCAGATGAACAAGCTTTTGTATGGGGATTGTTCTCTTACCATCGGAGATGGCTTTTGGGAGACACGGTTATTGTCCTTGTGTGTTCTGGTCCAGACCAGAGAGTGGACTCAGTATGGGAGACAGTCAGGCCAGAGAATTAGGTGGGAGTGGGAGTGGGGAATAATAATGTGTTCTGATGTGTTAACTGATGCCAGCTCTTCTATCCCAACCCCTACCCGCAGTACTGATCCCTCTCGATCACACAGACTGGGATCCAGGGAGGGAACCTGGTGAGCATGCATGGTGGCACAAAAAGAAGAGTGTCCTGACAGCCATGCTTTTTCCTCTGGGAAGGCTGGTAGGACTTCTCACCTTCCAGGGTTCCACCTCTGCCCCTGAGCTTATGTACTTGTTACATAAAGCTAGTTTCACTGTTTTGTTTACTTTTTGAAACCAAATCTCATTGTAGCCTAGGCTGGTCTCCACTTTGGTATGCAGCTTCGAACTCTTAATTCTCCTGCCTCAGCCTCCCAGGTATCCATATTACAGGCATGCACCACCATGACTGGCTTCTCATAGATTTTTTTTAATTTGATTTATATATTTGTTGGAAGAGGGCACTTGCCACGGCTCTTGTAGGGGGTTCAGAGGATGACTTGTGGAAGTCAGTTCTCTCCACCATATGTGTTCTGGGGCACTGAGGTCAGGTTGTCAGGCTTGCAGGAGGAGTCTTTGCCCACTGAACCTTTTCTCCTAGATTTTGGAGGGGCCTATGTCAGTGACCCTAGCCAGTGACCCTCTTGTGAATTGGGAGCAGTTAGGTTTTGTGTTCTCTGCATTAGCATACCATGTTTTCATGGCTGGCAAGTTCTTTTGAGCATGACCTACCTACCTACCTACCTACCTACCTACCTACCTACCTACCTACCTACGGGACAGTCTGGAAGGAGCAGAGGAAGCTGAAATGAGACGAGGTGAGATGCCCCTGGGCACTGGCTGAAATTTAACCCAGGCAGAGAGGGGCTTGGGCTGCAAGCCTTATTAAAAAGCTGCCTGCTACAGATCAAGTTAACTCTTTCTTCGCTTTCACAAGAACAGACCCAGTTTGGACCAGCAGCCCAGCCTGGGTGTGACATTAGGTTCAGTGCCCACAGTTCAAACTGTGGACATGGTCAGTGGTGCTATGGGCAGAGAGGGTCACAAGTCCCATCACAGGACCTTTTCCCTCTTTCTAAGGAATTAAAGTCTATAGCAGTTTTATGCCGATGGAAAGGAAAGCAGTTAATAAATGGAGAGACTGGGGTCTGTAAACTCCCAGCCAGCTCAGTGACTCTCCAAAACTGCTGTCTATCATAAATGTGGAAACCAGAGCTCAAAGGGGCTGGTATTACAAAGAAAGCATCCTGAGAACCTGGGTGTGACCCAGCATGTCTGCATTCTGAGCTCATGCACATAGGGAGATCCCAGCCATGCCAGCACACCATCCTGCTTTCCTAAGGCTCTTTATGGACTTGGATGCCCCGGAATCCAGCTGAGAATCCTTATTGTGTCTCTGAGAATCATAGTCTGCTTAGTCCAGATTCTGCCTCTGGTCATGAAGGTGGATACCCCAGCTTGCATTGATCTGAGATTTTTAAGAATACAGAGGAATGCTTGATGTGTTCTCAGAGGCAAAGCTTACTGGGCAGTAATGACACTTATTTGATGAAGATAGGTTTCTTGTAACCTGGCATCAACAACTACTTGGGTCTCAAGAGTCATTCCAACCCCTTCCAAGACCTGCTGGTCACTATCAGTGATGAGGTGATGTGCTAATTCGGTAAAGGGCTGAGGGGCAAGGCCAGCCCTTGAGGACCTAGCATTGCTGTCTCAGGACTGTGATGGGGGAGTGCAGAGCCAGTGACATCCATGTGTCAGTTGCACTTCTGTGATTGTTTATTGAGTGTGTATGATACTGGGGCTGAAGAGTATGATGTGTTTATGGATTTTATTGTTGATTTTTTGAGCTGTATCCAGATACTGTTTTCCACAGGGAAGTTTAATCCCAAATGAGGAGAGATTTATCTCTGTTTTGAAATGCCCCCCGTTTTTATGGATTGAAGCATGAAAAGTTAAGCTTATTATTTACAAATGATATGGGGACGAGCACTGAGGTGATGCCACATTGGTTAAGTGCTTATTGTACAAGCATGGGATCCAGATTTGGATTCGCAGCACCTAAAAAGATAGGACGATTAGCACATGTCTGTAATGTCAGTGTTGGAGCATAGAGACAGGCAGATTCGGTGGGCTCTCTGACCAGCCAGTTAGGCCAAATTAGTGGGTTCCATAAGCAGTAAAAGACCCTGTCTCAAAAAATATGGCAGAGAAGTAGAAGAAGGCACCTAATGTAGACTTACGGCCTCAATACATTCATTCACGTTAGAAACACACATGCACACAAATTACTGACATTCTCATGCATTTATCTGGTGGACACAGCTCCATGAAATAATGCATGCTTAACATGTATGTGCAAAGGTCTGGTCCAACCCCAGGACCAAACCACAAAAAAAAAAANAAAAAAAAAAAGGAAAGTTTCTGCCCACCCCTCATTCAAACACTTCTCCATTGTCTCCAGGCAGCAATGGGAAAGGGCTAGGTTTTTTATGGGTACCCTGAATCCTCTGTTTCGCTGTGCAGCTTGCTTCCCTGGTAGGATCTGGTGGTCAGGTGCTGCTAATCCAGGTCATGATGAAGAAAATGCGCTTTTGTCAATTCCCCAAGCATGAAGCAGCCCAGCCAGGTCTCAGGTATTCCAGATATGAGCGAAGTGCTGTTGCGCAAGCTTGCCGCATCCCTTGTGAGGAGACACAGAGACCTGCCTGCCCGAGCCCTTTGTTCTCCTGCTTGAAAGCAGTTAATTAGCAACTGTCTCCATAGCAACTACCTCATAGTCCAAAAACATTGTCTAGTTTTTCAGTTTAGCTTATCACAGTGTTTACCTGAAGGGCTTTTCAATGCTCTGAGTCTCATTTGAGTTGGCACTGTGCCTGTTAGGGAAGTGAATTGTCAAGAAAGAAAAAACACCGTGGTAGCCAGAAGCCAAACAGCCTTCTGACCAGGGCCATCCTGGGTGCTGGATGTGTAGAAAACAAAAGTTCCACAGACCCAATCTTTTTACCTGTATTTTCCTGCTTGGCGGAAACTGCCGTCCTTGCCCACCTGACCCTGCATTTTCCTCCGTTCCTGAAAGGCTTTCTGCATTCCCTGTTTATGGTAAATTTTCCATTATCATTCATCCTGAAACCCCAGGTGTTCTTAGCCACAGAACATTCAAGGAAATTTCTTCCTCCTGCGGGCATTTCTGAAGGCTCTGGGTTGGTGGATTTAGACGTGTGTGTGTGTGTGTGTGCGCACATTAGAACTGCTTTGTTTTTTCATCCTAATGAGGAAGGCTCCTCTCTTCTACCAACCGGCAGCTTCCACGGCTTATGTGGGTCGTGTTTGAGAACTGGTGACTTCAGGTGGCTTTTGGTAAAACAGGAAGGGGAATTACAGCTTTTCATAAGCCACAAAGATGATAATAGTTTTTATGGCTTTTGTTGATTGAGTGCTGTGTGTGTGGCCCACCTGAAGAGACAAGGTGGCAGGCTGGTAGGAGGAAGGCTCTCTTGCTTCCTGAGTACCTGCTGTGGTTCACAGACACTGAACAAGTCTTCATGGAATTGGCTCTCCTGGATTGTTCATAGTGACCCTGCATCTTGGCTGTGTTGTCAGTGGGGAGTCAAGGTCGGGAGGTCACTGGCCTTCAATAGGTAAGGAATTGTGATTGCAGGCTCTCATTCCATAGTCAGGTGCTCCATGGGATTGTTGGGGTGGGGTTAGTCTGTATAATAAACAGATTACAATGTGCTGCACTCCTTTGCTAAGAAAGCTGGTGGAGGGGCTGGAGAGATGGCTCAGAGGTTAAGAGAACTTGTTCCTCTTGTAGATGACCCAAATTCTATTCTCATAACCTCATAACCATTAGTAACTCCAATTGTGGGGATTCAGCCCTCTCTCTTGCAGGCAAAACACTCAATCATAAAATAAAAATAAATACATCTTAAAGCATTATAAAAGCCGGATAAAATTGGGTGGCGTATATACACTATCACATTGCTTAGGCTGTGTCTAGGAAAAGCCTTGAAGCCTGGCTGTTCTGTGAGCTTTCCTTGGGCCCTGTGATAATAGAGTACAATATGCTGAGACCTAGCAGGGGAGTAGCTTGGAATACTCTAGAGGGTAGGCAGGTAACTCCTTTGTCTGGGGAGATGGTTCACTTCAGTGTGCGGCGTAGGGGAGCAATGGGGATGGTTGGAGACACACAGATCAGCTGCAGCAGCCCCGGTCATCAGCAGAATCACAGGCCAGCGCTGCACCCAGGTCATCTTCACATCTAAGAGCACATCCGAGGTCCCCTCCCCTTCCCAGCTTATGCCTAAAATAAATGTTTTCTATAAAACAAAGACCATCCTATGATGTCTCCTGTACACTTTCCCTGTTCCTTCTCACTATATAGCTTAGGATGAATGGGAACTTGCTATATAGCCCAGGCTGGTCTTGAACTAACAAACTTTTGATTCTGTCTCCTAAATACAAATATTAATCTTTATATCTTTTGGGGGAACCTAAAGGTGAAGTACTTGTGTCTGAGCTTGTATTCCAAGGCTTACATTCATGAGTCTGTAACCCTTTTAAATATGGGCTGAAAAGCCTGGCTTTTCCTAGTGGAGATCTCTTGTACCCAGCATAGGCTCATTAAGACCTGGCCATTCCAGGCAAGCTGTCCTCTTTTCTTTGAGAAGCACGTTAAGCAGAAACTGAGGTAGTAAACAAGACATTTGATATGATTTAATCATGTCTCCTTGTTAAAAATAGACACACATTTTATGGGCTGAATACAGAGACTGACCTGAATTGCAGCTGCTTAAGGCCCAAGGGTGAGAGCAGGTGAAGTGAGGAGAGCCTTTCATGGGGGTGGCCATGCTGTCTTTAGTGTCTGGCCTTTTAGTGTCTTGAGTTTGCACCAATGTTCTTGACTCAGAATGCAGAAAGGAATCTGCCAGTGCTGGAAGAGTAGGGTCACCTAGGGAAGAACATGGTCTAGATGTTCTGGTTTAATGCAGACATGAACACCAGACTCAGCAGCTTTGTTGACCATGAGAGCCCAGCGGTTCCTAGGCATAGCTCCTGCAGAAGTGAACGTCATCTCAGGTTACATAGCTGGAGGAAGAGGGTGCCTTCCATTGACCGACACATGGAGTTAGGTACTCTTTTCTTCATGTCCTTGGTACGTAGGTCCAGTTACTTCTGAATAGGTTGGGCATACATAGCTACACAATAGGGAAAGACACCCCAGCCCCGCCCCGAGAAGGCAGAGATTACGGTGTTTCTTCAGCATAGGACAACTCAGATAGCGTAGAGAACCAAGTATCCTGCACAGTATTGGAGACATGAGCATGTTTGGCGTGGCTTAGACTTGGCAAAAAATGGAAGCAGCATCTTACACAGTATGTCCAAAGTGCTCATGGCTTAGGGTGAATCAGATTTGGCTTCTGGGTCCAGATGTAATGAATGCATTTTGAAGGCAGCCAAATTGTGGAGCAGCTACTGCCTCTGCCTCCTGCTCCTCTTTTAAGTATCTACAAAGATAGACTAGACTTCTACTTAGGGGTATAGGCAACTATGTTTAATCAGGGGCCATGTTACCTTTTGGTGATTTGCTGTGCTTAGGGGGAATCAATCCTCTTAAGAATTGGTAATCACAAAAGTTCTGACCAGAGATGGCATGCCATCCATGTGAGGGACAGATACTCATAATGAACATAAGTAATACAATTGACACACCTACTTTGCATTATTCACTTGTCTCTGTGAGCGCGCGCGCGCGCGCGTGTGTGTGTGTGTGTACGTGCACACTTGTTTTCTTGAAGCTGTGCATGCAGGTGTATACATAAGCCAGAGGCAGTCAATTCAGCAAGAACTGATGTGATTCTCTTGCCTGCACCGCCTCAGTGCTAAGATTACAGGCACTCACTGTCATACCTGTCTTTTAGGCTTTTTTGTTTATTTGTTTAAACATGGGTGCTGGGAATCCAAAGTTAGACTCTCATGCTCATGTGGCTCACACCTTACAGAGTCATCTCCTTCCCTGTCTGTCTCTTTTAAGGGAAAGTTTCAATTTAGAACCATTAGATAGAACCATTTTAAGTGTTGTTTATGAGGTGGATAGTTTTTACTAAAAGGGATTCTTTCATTATAAGATAACAGCACCTGCCCAATTTACTGTAACTTGTCATAATTATGGATTGTAGGTGTTTAATTCCTTTTCGACTCTAGAAGTAGAGATTATGTAATGTAGCCCTAGTGCTTGTGAAAGCATTACCACCGTTAAAACAACTCCCAGTGCCTCTGATGTAGACTCACTAATGTTGGGACTCTGTTTTTTTGCACAGCTTGGTGCATTTTCACTTGCAAAATGGTTGCTCTTCATAGTGGCACCTCCCCTACCAGTGATAGACTGATAGTGACCCTTTCCCAAGCAGCATAGTTTAAAGACAGCCCATGGAGGTTTTGCAATTGAGACTGTCTGTAGAATCATGTATCCTGTGGTTAGATAAAGATTAGTAGGCACAGAAAACATTGATTGATACACCTTGTACCTTCTTGAGAATTGATCTATTTAAATCGGGTTAGTTTTATAGCTCGTTTGTTGCTTTTCAAGGCTGATTAGGTGATCTCAGGAATTTTCTTTTATTTACTAATTTTTTTTAACCATGGTTTTGTTGAGGGAATTTATTTATTTGATTCATGAATTGATTGAGGGTTTGTGCAGGGTTCTCACTAGTTCCGTATTCTCATGTTGAAATGGAATCTGACCGGCTTCCTAATATTCAGCCCCTCACCCCCAAACAGGTCCCCTGAACCACTTCTTGTCCTGGAGGTTGCACACAGCAGTGACACTAGCTGAGCTTCAGGATGGTGACCTTCATTGGCCCTAGATGTGTGGTGGAGTTTGTGGCCAGAAATCCCGGCACCTTGCTCTCAGTTCTTGGTCTAAAAGGTGCAAGAAGATCCTTCTGACCCCCAAAGACTCTAAACCACCCTGGGAGGAGTGCGGCTAGCTTACCAGGCACCACCATAGGAGGAGTGTGGTTAGCTTACCAGACATCACCATAGGAGGAGTGTGGTTAGCTTACCAGACATCACCATAGGAGGAGTGTCCTAGCTTACCAGGCACCATCATAGGAGGAGTGTGATTAGTTACCAGGCACCACCATAGGAGGAGTGTGATTATTACCAGGCACCACCATAGGA
>LOEQ01000011.1:599220-613082 GCA_001685075.1 Bramus lutescens
TACCAGGTACCACCATAGGAGGAGTGTGATTATTACCAGGCACCACCATAGGAGAAGTGTGATTAGTTACCAGGTACCACCATAGGAGGAGTGTGATTATTACCAGGCACCACCATAGGAGGAGTTTGGTTAGCTTACCAGGCACCACCATAGGAGGAGTGTGATTAGTTACCAGACATCACCATAGGAGGAGTAGGCCTAGCTTACCAGGTCAGCAAGCAGTCCTTCTGCTCAGGTCTCAATATTGTACTGAATATATTTAAAAACAGAACCAGGACTTGGTTGACTCTAAAGATTCCAAAGTTGACAGCATAGTTTCCACCATCCGGTTGGAATTGAAGACCTTTGCCATCTTGCTGTGAACATGTATGATCCCATTGTCACTCTGGTCTGAGATTTCAGTGGCAAACATGCAGCTACCACTTGGTTGCCCGGGGGCGGGGGGAGGTTTAGACAAACCCTAACTAGTAACACGTGGGTTATACTAAGAATCAGAAGTAGCACTCTTTGGACAGAAGCAAATCACATTGCAGGTTTAAAGAAAATGTCGTGAGAGAATGTGGCAGAGCAGTACAAACTGTCACGCTAATTTTCACGATAAAAGCTGCCAGCATGAAAGGACTCTCTGCTTGGGAAAGGTATTTGGAAGTGGCATTGTTTGTGTTCATTATTGAGTTGACGGTTGTAGAGGGCTGTCAGACAGACCAACTGAGACGACCTTGAGGGAGTCTCTGGTAGCCTCCTGGTCAGGTGCCTGAGTTTCTAATGTGGAAGGCAACTGATGGACTCCGTCTGTATGGCTATGGGAGGTCACCATCCATGCTGGAGTTGACTTTATGCTGCAGCCTCTTTGGAGTTGGGCTTTTCCTCCCTGGTCCTTCTGGGTGGTTTTGTCAACCTGAGGATCCTTGTTTAAGCTCAATTTCTTAGCTTTTTGCTGGGGGTGGGATGGGGTTGAGGCTCACTGCCTGGAAGTTCTTTGTACGACCATTAACCATAGAGGTCTCAGTCTGTGCCTCTGAGGGAGCTTCTTGTCATAATGCCCAGTCTTGAAATAAGTTCTTTGCCACAGTAGCTTCCTCTTCTATTGACAATTCTAGTTCTTTCCTTAGCTTGCAAAATTGTACTTTTGTCAGCTTGGAGGCCACTGGACACTTGTGCAAAGGTGTTTGGAGGGTGCCTAGGTGTGTCCAAACTCTGCAGGGCATTTACACCAGCCTCTGCAGCACCCATTCTCCTCTGCTTCCCCAAAGCACTCTGGCCAGCTCTTCTGTGAACAGAAGGTGATCTGAGGGGCATTGGCCTCATAGAGTACACAAGTCAGACAGCCATGCCATGGTGACTGTTCGGGGATGGCATGTGACATGTCTGGTCACAGTCAGGGCAGAGAGGATCCTGCCTTGCTGGGCCTTCTGGTAGAGCAGAGGAGTTCCTGATTGTCAGGAAGTCAGCTCTGCCTCCTGTGATGGTTGAGTGTGAGGCTGTGACTTGTGTGCATGCCTGGTCGGTCACTGCTGAAAGTTAGTAACATAGCTGGAGGGAGCGAGATTTCCCATGGTGCCATGGGAGCTGCTGGAACAAGACATGTTAGTTAAATGAATCATTCAACCTTCTTTCCCCTTCCTTTGCTTGAAAGCCAGTTCTATTACTATTTCTTGGAGCATATGCCACATGATATAAAGACCCTTGCCGCTAGGAACTGAGGACTTTGCAGCAACAGCCTGCACAGATCTTGGTTGGGACCACATGACTGAGGATGACCCTGAACTCCTGATGTACTCTACCTTGGCAAAGGTGCCACCAAGCAAGAGGCAGTTAGATAGACGTGTCTAGCTAGAATCCCCATGGAAAGGCTGCCTGAGCCATAACCCCACCTCTTGGGAAGTCCCAGCTAAATAGGGTGTTCCAGGCCATCCAGACTGAGATTTTGTATTAAAAACAAACAAACAACAATAACAAAACCCTCCAGGGAGAGTGTCATCAACTATGTGTCTGAACTAATTTGGGGCTGTGGACCTAGTTCCCTTCTGGGCTTAGGATTCTAGCTGGAAGTTCTTTCCTTTTAGATTTCAGGGCAGAAGGTACTGGGCCTGGTTGGGCAAAGTGCTAGTGTGGGAGGCTTAAAGGAAAGCCGGTGGCAAGTAGCTGGGTTCTGCTAGTGACCATCAAGGCGGCTGATCTGCGAGGGGGTGGTGGGTAAGAGTAGCCAACATCTAACTACTCTCGGGGAATTTTAGTGGCCCTGGAGGGTGGCTAGTGTGGCTTGGATCTGGAGGGAGGAAGTCAGTCCCTGTGAGGATGGATGCTCGTTGTGCCCGTGGCTGGAGACTGAGAGCTGGAGGAAGCCCAGGAAAGCAGGGTTGTTTTATTATTATTATTATTTGTTTTTCTCTATGCAACTGTGGAAATAGCAGCTTTCAGTCCCCTCACGAGGATGTCCACAGTTAGGGGAGCTTCAGGTGAGTCATGCTGCAGGCAATGCTGGGGAAGGACACTGTGGATTGCACAATGTCTTCTCTACTGCACCCTGTGGTTGGATCTGGGGGATAACTGTGTGTTTTCCTGTAAACCTGTCTGTCTCTGTCTCTTCATCCTCATCTGTCTGTCTAGGTCTGTGTTTCATTTCCCTCCATAGGTGCTGGTAAAACACGGACTTTGTTTTTTCATCCTGTGTTTTTTTTTTTAAATCCAATTACTAGTTTTGTGGGTTTGTGTGAGTTCCTTCACTTCTTTGAACCCCAGCATGCCCTTTGCTTGTAGGGCTCTTTGAGGGCTCAATGAAGTACAGTCTACCATGCCTGTGGCTCGTGTGGCTGCTCCGTGTGTGTCAGCTTCTCTCCCTTCCTAACTCCAGATGGAGTGGTTCTGGAGGATGGCACCCTGAGCTCCAAGCTCACTTTTGAGACTGGGTTGGGTCTTCAGTCACTTCACGGGTGAAAGCAGAGAAGCCCCTGTCCATCCCAGGTCTGGCTCTCCTGGATGTTAGTCGGGAGGTACTGACGGGTTGCACTGGTGTTCTGAACAAGTACTCCACAAAGGATGTGTTTCTTCCTGCTGGCATGTCCAACATCCTGGTTCTGAACAGTTGGCCACACACAAGCAGGCAATTCTGGAAACTTTCTCAGCCTCCCTCCCCTCCCCTCCTATTTGTGGCTTGTCCCCCTTAGTCACTAAGGCTGGCTCTAGGGAGGCCTGGAAAGTGACAGTGTAGGCCACTGAGCGCTCTCCATGGATGGAGGATTCAGGCAGAGGTGGCTGGAGCTGAGGACTCGTGCTCAGAGCACATCTGCGTGGTGTCCTGGGCTACTGGGATGGTACCCAAGTGCTGGTTTCCACTCGAGCTCCTCAGGCAGTCTGTTCCTTGGAACTAGATGTATACACAGTGTCTTGATAGGTTATTGGAGTATGCAGAGGGTGCTCCGGCCTGCACGAAAGAGGTGCAGTTGGAATCTTGGACATCTTTGATCCACAAACTCTGGTCCCCTGGTCACTTTTAGCCTAGCCAGAAAAATTGTCATGGAAGGGGATGCTGAGCTTGGATTAGCCTAGCCCCCACTGTCATGGAAGGGAAGACCAGTTTGAGGGGGGGATTCAGAAACTAATGAGGAGCCAAAAAGCTGTGGAGAGTCTTCCTGGTCCTCTCACTGCCAAACAGCAGGGATGGTAGAGAGGTGAGGTATTACCTCACCTCCAGCACCCTCAGTCCCAGAGCGACCCCTCCCCCACCTTTGCATGCTAGAGAGATTGAGTGTGTGTGTGTGCGCGCATGCGTCTGCCTCTGTCTAGTCTGTGGCAAGAAGGGCAAGGCCTGTGCTCCTTTCTTTCAGGCCTCTCTGGAGAGGCATCTGGTGCAGAACTGGGCCCCCTAATGGTTGCTGACTAAGTGCTTAATGGAGATGCAGNGGAGGCAGGCCAGCTTGGCAACATCAAAGCAAGTTTTGTTTGTAGATTAGGGTAGGTTTCATTCTGTGACTCTAGAGGCCTTTCTCCAAGTTGCAGAGATGATTTTGAAAGGGAGGCTGGTTTCTGTCATTCAGGAGGCTGCCAGGGCTGGGGAGCCTTTGTTCCTCTGTAATGGCAAGGCCACTGTCTTCATTTGTGTGTGGAAGCGGGGAGAGCTCCCAAAGGCCCCTTCTTCAGGGGTTTCCATTTGTTTCAGTTTTCAATCCATAGCTAGGCAAGGCAGTGCACTCCTGCAATCTTAACACCAGAGAGACTGAGGCAGGAGGACTGAAGGTTCAAGACCAGTTGCCAGTCTTTAAGTATTATTATGTACTTCCAGTAAGTATACTTTCAGTAGGATATTTTAAATAATTTAAAAAGTGTAGTTATTGATAAAAGATGTGGTTGAAGAGATGGCGCAGTGGTTAAGATATGTGCTGCTCTTGTAGAGGCTTGGTTCCCTGTGCCTGTGTTGGGAACATCACTACCTCTGGTTACTCTGGTTCCAGAGGGATCTGATGCCTCTGACCTATGCAGACACCTGCACTCATGTGAGCATACAGGCGTGCACATGCAAACACACACATGCATGCACACACATACACATACACGACAAAAATAGTAAAAATACTTTCAAATTCAATAAATTTAAAAATAGAAGAATCTGAAGGGAGTTTAGAACTATAACCTAATTAGGATACAACAGTGTTCTTCCATGGTTGTGTGTGCCCTGAATTCATTCCTCAGTTAATACTGGGCACTGGCCTGATGCCATGTCTTTGAAACCAGTTTTAGGTTAAAAATTCAGTCAAATGTAACCAAGTAATTCCAGTGACTGGGGGATATTGCACTAATTTGTAATATGTTGAGAAGCATTAGATGATTTTAGAATTGTGTATGTCTCCTATGTGATTTTCAGAACCGAAAGGGGGTCACACATTTCTTCTGTGCTTTTAGCCCTGGGATGGGTAGGACAGCAGGTATTGGCAGCTGCGGCACATGGAAGTTGTTGACTGCCTTACAGATCAATGAATTCTTTCCTGGCACCACCCGGGCTCAGGAGGAAGCATGAATGCTGTCCTTTTCAGTACTTAACTAACTGCTCTACTTCAGGGTTTGATTGGCTCCTCAACGAAATCTTGAGTATTTCAGAACATAAAGCATTCTTGTGAAGTCAGGCAGGGCTTTGGTTGAGGTGGGACAGGCTGGGGACCACCCTGCTTTCCCTTCTCTGGTGGTAAGCTACTGAGGGAGTGGATGCCATGCTTGCACATGGCAAATGATCAGCTCATATCCGTGTTCCACGTAGGGCTAGATGGAAGGCAGACTGCTGGCCTTGTCACCCCTGTTTTTATGTCAAGGTCTTCCTAATCACATTCCCGTTCTGCCATCAGTAAATTCTAGCAGGATTTTACAGAGGCATCACGAGAATATTGGTCTTAAACATGACTCAGTTTCCAGGATACCTGAGTAAAGATTGTCTGCCACTCATCCAGGGATCCCCTTTTCTTCTGCACATGTTTTCCAGGGACCTCAGGGTTTACTCTACCAATTTAACTCCACCCCCTCTCCTTTGAGGGAATTCTTGTTGGAGTCTAATCCCTGAGTCATTGAAGCATCTGTTGTGGGTTCTGGGCATTTCCATACTAGGCCCTAATCTAGGAGCTCAGAGAGGTCATTTGGGAGACCCTTAATTCTGGTGAAACAATTCAAGAAGGAGGAAGTGTTTACCTTCCTCATTTGAGACTTGGAGCACAGAGGGAGAATGTATATACCCTGTGGGTCTTGGCTTACCACATCTGTGCACATCTTCCCTGTCAGCAAAGAGAGCAAAGGTCACGATGACTTCAGAACAGTTGACCACAGACCACGGCAGCATCGGAGTGAGAAAGTAGAGAAGGCAGAACTGGCAGTGCCTCTTCACTTGTGGTCTTTCTCCCTTTTCCTTGATGCCTTCTGTGACTGCCTGGGCAGTATTGTCACAGGCCTGCTGGATTGGATTAGTGCTTATTCCTGGGGCTAAAGAACTGTTCCCCCACATCTCTGTGAGGCTTAGACGCACCACATGTGGAAAAAGAGAATCTCGTGCATGCATGTTCACTGGTGGCTGGATCAGCACCTGGGCTGGACAGTCCTTGGACTCATACTAGCTAGGAAATAGGGTTCTTTCAGGCCTTATGATGTGAGGACTGAATCACATACCCCTACTGCACTGTTGGTATCTCATGGTTCAAAAGCAGTGTATGTCAGGCATGGTGGCACATGCCTGTAATCTTGGCCAGGGATATGGAGGCTGGAAGATTGTGAATTTGAAACCAGCCTGCACTGCATACTGAAACCTTATCCCAGAAAACCCAAACAAACAAAAACCAGTGAAACCAGGGTTTATAGTAAAGTGTTTGGAATAAAAGAAGTTCACAAAAGAGACAACTGGGAATACCTCTTTCTCAAATTTAGAAATTATCACATCTTACTTCAGAGGGAGGTGTGGTTAGATATGCAGTGGTTGACATAAGGGGAGTAAGTTACCAGTGTTTGGGGTTTTCCTGTTCTTGTTTCTGGAGAGAAACTGGCATGGGCTTAATAAGCAACTTATTGATCTGTTTTGTGCGTTATTTCAGTCTTTCTGGCAGATGCAAACATCTTCCATTCTTTGTGAATGCTATGTTCACCCATCTGCCACATATATAATGTATTCTCTGCCTTTGAGTTCCAACCTCTTCAAAACTGCTGGCATCATTGCCTGAGTGCCATCCAGCAATGAGATCCTGATGCCCCCCCCCAATGAATTATGAAAAGCTTTTCATAGTAATATAATTGATCCACTGTTGGCCACACTTATAAAAAAATCAATGTATCGTGTTAATATTTCATGAATGCCCACGTTGCCAGCTTCTTGCAATGGGACTGAACTATAAAGAATGGGAATTGTTTCCCAATAGCTGAGCACATGGATGGAGTGCCAGGAAAAGGGAGTTTGGGGTTGACTTTAAAGTTGGAAGTGCAGTTGGGCCATTGAGAAACAATCCTCTGACTCATGTCAGATTGTTATAATTATTTAATGCCCACAATGCAGCCTTGTCCCCACGGATTTATACTGGAGAGGTTTCTTACCCACACATTGTGGTTATTAGCTGCAAAGAAAGCGGCGTTTGTTTATAGTGACACAGGGTATATCAGTGTGGCAAAGAAAACACTGCAGATTCTGTCCTAGGAAGAAGGCAGGAATTTGGCAGGCAACCTATAGGAAATTAGAAGACATGCTCCCATTGCTTCTCACACATGTGGATGATACCATCCAATAACCATTAAGGACCTTTGATTTATTTTGTTTATTTATTCATTTATTCTATTTATTTATTTATTCATTTATTCATCCACTTATCTATTNTGCGGTGAGAAGTGCGTATCCACTTTCGCCCACAGAGTGTGCAGTGCACAGCCGCAGTGTTTAGTGTGCCATGTCCCTCAGAAACCCTGTGCTCTAGTGTAGTCCTCTTCCACTTAAATATGTAATCCCTGACATTGTCTTTGGGAAGATGGAACAGTGGGGTAAAGTGCTCGCTGCACAAGCACTGTAGGGCTGACATCAGATCTCTACAACTCAAGAAATGCCATCGTGTCTGTGTGTACTGGTAACCCCAGCAATGGCATGTAGAAACAGGCGGATCCCTGGGGGGAGTCAATGACCAGGCAGTCTAGCTCAAAGAGTGAGGTTCAGTGAGACCTGGTCTCAAAAAATGAGGTGAAGAAGCCACTGAAGAAACAAGCTATCTTGACCCCAGCCTGGCGTCTACATGTGGCTGCATAAACAAGTGTCTGCAGACTCCCACCCGTAGATGGGGTCTGAATGGGTCTGGCATTCCACACCTCATTAATTGCTTCCAGAGACAAAAACCTGAAGGTAAGGCTTTAGGGTGTACCTGGAAATATGGGGGCTGTGGAGGCGAGTGATTCAAGGTGTCCAGCTTCTTGGGTGCTATAAACCCTTTGTGTTGGAGAGGTCTAGCAAAGTCTGGCTTCACAGTTGTCCTTGTCTGTGTGGATACCCTGCCCTGTTCCCTCCATCATTGCCTAAACTGTCAAAGGAGATTGATTATCAGTGGATTTCTCAAGCTTAGAAGGAAGGGAGGAGACATGGAGCCAGAGCAGTGTGAAATAACCCAGGGGCCACTCACGTGCTGGAGTGTGCAGATGCCATTTAGAATTGCACCAGAAGTGCTCGAAACCTTTTATCAGTTCAGAGGTGACATGAGAAAACCCTTGTGACACTGTGGAGCACCTGAGTCCTCCCAGGCTTCGCAAGAGCAGAGGTACGAAACAGACTGTGACTGCAGGCATGTGTCTGGGGTTGTTTGTTTCCTTTGGGATCCCAGGAAGCCTGGGAGCTCTGTAGGCCTCCAGGCACCATCGACGATTTCTAGAGACTAGAGAACCTGAACTTTGAAACGTCATCGTCCTGGATAAGCTGGGGTGGATTTTGACTAAGATGCAGACAGTCCAGTGGAGCGCTGGTGAAAGCCAGGCTTGTATTTTCTGGGGACAGGATGGCTGCATGGTGGTGGTGTGGATACTTATGGGACTTAACTTTTCTTTTTTAAATTAGTTGCCTATATAAATGTTTTCTCTTCCTTTCCCTCCCTTCTATCATCCTCCCTTCCCCTCCATATGTTACCCTCCTCCTCCCTTCTTCCCCTCCTTTGCTGGGGATCATATACTAGACAAACCCTTTATTATAATGCCATATCCCCAGCCCTCTAATCCTTCATTTAAATGCTACACTGCTTCTCTTCCCTTAGTTCCGTGTTATGTTACAGGAGAATGGGCCAATTTTAAAGTTTAGACCATTGGGTTTCATGAGTCAGGCCCGCTCCACAGATGAGGAAATGGCTTGTTTGCTTGCTGTTTCTTGAGCGCTAACACATACTTCTTGCTTTCTCATGAGGACAGTGACAGCTTCTCTCTATTTTTGTTACTAGAGGAGAGGTAAAAGAACTATCCAGGCAGTGTTGGTGCACACCTTTAATCCCAGCACTTGGGAGGAAGAGGCAGGTGTGAGTTCAAGGCCAGCCTGGTCTGCAGAGAGAGTTCCAGGACAGGCTCCAAAGCTACAGAGAAACCCTGTCTTGAACAAAAGAGCCAAGTTGCTGGGAGATCAGCCTGTTTAGTTAGAGGAAGGGGCAAAGTGGCTGAGGGGTCATGGTAACAGGTCATAAAGGATGTTGTATGCCTCCTGTATGAAATCCTTCATCAGCGCAAAGCCTGGGACAAAGGTCTTAAGAGGGAAAGTATGATAGCGGATGTGACATGGTCCAGCTTGAATGCCATATGCTCAGGGCTCTTCCCTTACAATAATATCCTTCAGTCCCTCAGACTCTGCTGCTGTGGGGGAGGGAGAGCAGCCTCTTGATAGCACCCTCATGGCTGTGTGTCACCCCCACCCTCTTCACCCACAGGCCCATCTACAGCACTGGTCTGATAGCACTTTGTCTTGTGAGAAGAAAGACACAGTTGTATGTCCCTCGCTCTTATCCCACTCCCGGAGCCGTGTCCTTCTCACCCAAACCATGATCTCAGAGGGTTACGAGTCAGACATGACACGGAGCCTGTTGGGAAGCAGTTGTCTCCATCCGTGATGAGATTGCAACACTGTAAAAGAGGGCTTTGGAGAGGGAACTGATTGTGAGGAGAGGGCAATTATGGGAAGAATCAGAACACAGAGTAGTGTCTGTTCAAGGGCATGGCTGCAGTTCGAGGGGGCCAGCGCAGCCCCGGCTGCTCTTGGTTTGTTTGGGCAATGGGAATGGGAAAGTGGATGCTGTCTCCCCAAATGAACTTAATTTGTTAGGTTATCATCATGTTTAGCTGTGTTGTGGACATACATACATGTGCTTAAATCAATATAAGCATTTTCAAGACAGTAAGAATTCTCTTATAAATAACACAGGACCAGAAAGTATAGTTTATAGTGTATGAAACCCTGGCCACCTCTCTTTCAGGTGTTGGCTGTTGGCAGAGGAAGGCTGAAGGAGAGGTAGAGTGAGTGTGCAGCCATTGTACCCTGTTCCTTCCTACCTGCCTTGCTTTGCCCCTGGCATTGAGGAAGTAGATGTACCACAGGTCATCTGTGTACTGGGGTCTTCAAACACCACAGACTTTTTCGGAAGAGGTTGTGACAGTTTGCCTCATATTTATACCATACTAGGCATTCTGGGTGATCTAGGGGATGTTATTTGCAGATTACATGCAAGTATGACACCATTCTACAGAAGAAACATTAGCATTCAGATTTTGGTACCCAAGGTCCTCCTAGAATCAGTCCTCCACAGATACCAAGGGATTCCTAAACGTAGATTTCAACAACCTAATTCACACTAATTTTGTAACTCTTGTTTTATATGAATCAACTCACTTTTGGTGCTGCTGTGTTCCTGTTTAATAGGTTCAGCAAATTGCCGAATCCCAGAGCTAGTAAATAGAAAGACTGGAATTTGAACCCAGGCATTCTGGCTTCAGGCCCTTCCCTATTTAGCCGCATATATTCAGGGTGTGATACCCCCCACTGGATGGCATTCCCACTCATTTGACAACCCACAAAATGTGATGTCAACACAAGAGAAAAACTTTGTTTTGTTGTTGTTTTGTGTTGCAGTGTATACTCAGATTGCCCATCCCTTGCCTTTTGCTTTTTATTTTGGTATGTGTATGTATATGATGTAGGTGTGCGCATATGCACATAACATACATGGGGGAGGTCAGAGGCAAG
This sequence comes from Bramus lutescens, assembly GCA_001685075.1. Lineage (NCBI taxonomy): Eukaryota > Metazoa > Chordata > Mammalia > Rodentia > Cricetidae > Bramus > Bramus lutescens. The sequence goes on from LOEQ01000011.1 coordinate 609,929, forward strand.
GCAGAGATGGGTTGTCCTCTATCACTCTGTCTTATTGCCTTAAGACAGAGTCTCTCACCAAACTGGAAAGCTCGTCTTTTGGCTGTGTTGACTGGCCAGTGAGCCCTCAGAAGCCACCTGTTTCTACTCCCCTGTGCTGATAACACAGAAGGAGTAGCTGCAGAGCCACCATGCCTTTTCCAGGGACCATGCCTTGTGTCCTCAGATCTGGCAGCCACAGGGCAGCTAAAGGATGTCATGGAGCAACTTGTATTTCAGGAGTGCCCTGGTTCTGATATCAGTGTGGCTGCACAGACAAAATTAGCATCTATATTAGTAACACCCCACCCGAAGAACCCTGCAATTATCTCATGATTTTATCTAATGGTTGCTCTTTTCAAAGATTATTGGGGTAATCTTCCGAGCATGCCTGATTACATGTTGTGGAGACAAGCTAACTGAAAAGCACTTCCAAACCTAGCCTGAGTTTAATTTGTACTTTTTGCTTTTCAGGACAACATTTTTAGTAGGTAATTGTCCAGTGATTTTTTTTAAAGGGTATATGTATGTCAATTTTTCTTACTTTGAAGTTTCCACTCCCTTAGCATATCTCAGCTGCGGTAGTAACAGCAAGAAGAGAGATGCTGTGTGGGTTGTCCCTGGATTTTTTCACAGGCTGGTCTCTGAGCTCCTTAGGAATTTTTTTTAAAATTTTGATTTATATATTTTTACTTTATGTGTATCAATATTTTGCCTACAAGCATATATGCACACCACATTCCTGTCAGGTTCCCTGGAACTGGGGTTATGTACAGTTTTGAGCCACCATATGGATACTGGGAATTGAACCTAGGTCCTCTGGAAGAGCAGCATCTAGTGCTCTTAATCTCTGAGCCATCTTTCCAGCCCCTCTTTAGGAACCATTTAATGGCAAATAAAACCTTCTAGCACTTGGCTGTGGCAGTAGTGGAGGGTGGGGACAGAGTAAATTGCCCACTAGTCCTGTCACCTGGAGCAGGTTACTTGTTCTCTTGAGCCTGGAGGGTGTTTCTATTTCATAGATCTGGCCTACTCTGAAAGGCTGGGTATGTGAGGCCATTATAGAAGCTATTTGAAAGTAATCTGGAAGGCAGGCCAGAGACATAGGCTTCCTTGACAGCTGTCCTGCTGGGGCTACTGGGTCTTGAGGGACCCTGGCTGGTCATAGTTTTTCCATTCAGAGGAGCTTTCTGTAGTGGAGACCTTCTTGAGTGAAGGGATAGGATAGTAGGCACTCAAAGCATTCCTCCTCTAAACCAGTGGCTTTCAACCTGTCGGTCACGATCCCTTTGGGGGTTGCATATCGGATATCCTGCATATCAGATATTGACATGATTTATAACAGTAGCAAAATTAAGGTTTTGAAGTGGTAATGAAATAATTTTATAGTTGGAGTCACCACAACACGAGGAACTATATTAATTAAAGGGTCAAAGCCTTAGGAATGTTGAAACCACTGCCTAAACCATTCAGGGCCTGTGCTAGCATTTCATGGTCAAAAGCGTGCAGAGAAAAGAAAGATGAGACGTTTCCTGTGTCTCTAGCACTAGGACTTCAGTGATGCAGTGACAGTCATTGGGAAATACACTGCCTAAGGACCATGGTGAACCTATGGAGGACAAGGGGCTCTCAGGAACCTGGTACTTCGTTCAGAGGTTGGGGACCTTCCCACCCACTCGCAGTGAACACACATTTGGGTCAGGGCAGGGTTAGGTGAGCAGGACTCCTCCCTCATTTCTCCGAGGTTCTGTAAAAATGTGAACTTCATAAACTGGGGAAGGAAGCCGTAGGATAGAGTTCTGTTCCCATTTCCAGCTTCTTCAGTTCTTTGCTTCTCTTGCTAAATTCTAGTCCCCCAAGAGACTCCTCTATTTCTATTTATTTTCTATGAAATCCTTATGTGTAATATCTAGTTTGTTTCTTCATCCATTTTTCTTTCTGTCTCGGGTTTATTGCATTGCACAGTAGAATGTGGGACGCTAAGATTAATAGGCGCACCGTGAGTTCCGGTTTCTAAGTGTGGCANCCGCAGTGAGCAGCTCGCCCAGTTGTGTAAGCCGCAGTTATGTGCAGAAACTGTGAACAGGATAGAGTCTGAGCGTGTCAGAGCCGGGAGTTAAGCCAGCACTCACATTCTCAGCATGCCCCTTGCTGGGCCATCTAGACCTTTGTTTGAGAAAACAGACTTTGGAACTAGTACGTTCTTTCAAGCAATGTTGGATGCTGCCTGATTGTGTCCATCCTAGAATCCAGTTAAAAAAAAAAGTCTGACTGGTTTGGTGAGATAGAGACTGTTGTGAGCAAGCTGCTAAGTGAGGACTCCTTCTGAAGGCACGTTGTCTTCCAGACCTCTGTGTAGGCACTCCCAGTTGGCTCGCAGGGTGTTGGGAAGAGACTTTGTCAACCCAGGTGAGTGGACACTGAAGATTGTGGTTGGGGCCCCACTCCTGTTTTCACAGGGCTGGCCCAGTTTGGATCCTTTTGGAGAATCTGTAGGAGTCAGGCCTCTTCTCAGTCCTCAACTGCCCTGGCCTGCAGCTGCCCTGGCCTGGCTCCGCTTAGGGTGCCTTATCTTTGCTTGAAGCAATCCCTGCTTGACCTGAGCTGTTTTTTTCATAAACTTAGTTGTTAGTAACTTACTGCTTTTTTGTCATCTGTTGGTTCATTTTGATTCTCCTTAAAGTTAAAACATGCTTTTATTTATTTATTTTTATTTTAGTTTGAAAGTATAATTTTCATTTTTGGGGTGCTCATGAGTCATCATAAGAAAATATTTATCCAGCTCTCTAGAGAATCACTTGAATAGCTCACTTCATGCAAATGATGATTATGGCTTTCTCCTATGGCATTCTGAAGGGCAAGATGCTGATGACGTCTCTTGCTGCTTCTGTTCAAAATGACATTGTAAATTTTATCCAGATTATAAAGAAGTGAAACTGCCCTTGTCTTGGTAGGTTGGTCTGGTATTGGTTTTATATCAGCAGTAAGCACTCTGGAAGGAACATTAGAGAAGCAGCTCTAGGGGCTGCTGAGATTGCTCAGTGGACACAGCTGCTTGCTGCCATGTCTGTTTTTGGAGACTGGGTTTCTCTGTAGCTTTGAAGCCTGTCCTGGAACTAGCTCTTATAGATCAGGC
>LOEQ01000011.1:613159-624127 GCA_001685075.1 Bramus lutescens
GCGCTGCCATGTCTGATGTCCTGAGTTTGATTCTAGGGACCCATGCGGTGAAGGATAGAATTCATTCACCTCAAGTTATCCTGACCTCTACATGCACAGTGTGGCATGTGCACACATGCAGTACACACATGCACCCACACACACGCACTCACGCACGTGCGCTCACAGTTATGCTAAAAAATAATCTTTTTGGTGTTTTTGAACCAGGGTTTCTCCATGTAGCCTTGGTTGTCCTGGAACTCACTCTGTAGGTCAGGCTGGCTTTAAACTCAGAAATCTGACTGCCTCTGCCACCTGAGTGCTGGAATTAATGGCATATGCCACCACCACCACCAAGAATAAGATTCTAATGAATGAAATGAATGGAATAAGCATGAGGCTTTGCTGAGAAGGGAAAAAAAAGATTTACACAAACAGAGCTATTCCATCTTCATGGATTGCAAAATTCAATATTGTTTATTCTCCCCAAATTGACTTACCTTCAGTACGAACTTTGAACAAAATGTAGGCATTGTTGTTATCCTAGGGTGAAGTTGGCAGCCATTTCCTAAATCCATACAGAAAGCAGAGGACCAAAGATAAAGAACATAATTCTGAAAAGAAAGAAAAAGCTTAGAAGATATAAACATACTGGTTTCAAAACTTACCGCAGTGGACTGGAGACATGGCTCAGAGGCTAAGAGAGTTAGCTGGGTTCAGTTCCTGACACCTACGTGGTAGGCAGCTCACAACTGTCTGTAACTCTAGTTCCAGGGGATCCCACAGTCTCACAGACACACATGCAGGCAAAACACCAATTCACATAAAATAAAAAAAATTTTAAAAAGATTTATTTAAAGGGAAAAAAACAACTTATTTTGCAGCTACAGTAAAAAAACATGTTTTTGGTATAAGCTTAGACAATTGAGTAGAATTGAGAGAAGAGAAATAAACCACTGTTCATGTTGATTTTTCCTACAGAGGAGCCAGTGTAAGGCAAAAGTAATAGAGTTTAATACTGTAGTCTTCCGCAAGCCCTGTTACAGAAATTAGACACACACACACACACACACACACACACACACACACAGATAATTTTAGGACCTTATCTCATATTCCATATACAGAATGTAGTTAAAAATGGGTTGTAGTTCTAATTGACAAGCAGAACCCCCCAGAAAAACATTATACAAAATCTTCATGACCTTATAGTAGTCAGAGTGCTTAGATATAAAGCCAGAAATAGAACAACCCATCTTCCTTTCTGGGACATTGGCTGTTATATTTATTTTGTATGTGTGAATGTGTGCCATCATGAGTGTGTGAAAGTCAGAGGAGAGTTTGAAAGACTCTCCTTCCACCTGTTGTCTGAGAGATTGAACTCAGTATTTAGACATGGCAATAGGCAGCTTTATATGATAAACTATGCCCCCACCCCTGAGGATTTATTTATTTACTAAGCATTCACTCAATAATTATAGCCATTGACTACTCTACATTTCTGCTGTACTTACTTTTAACTCACCAAGCCTTTCTGGAGAAGAACCTGAATCGAAGTGGGTGGGAGTTCTATGAATGTTGGATTACTATTACATTTCTTTCTGCTTTCTATAGACCCCCAGAATATGGGGCTCTTTGATCTTTGGCAAAGAAGATTATGAGTGATTTTCAAGACCTGATTGATGAAGTGTAAATTGGACAGAGCCCAAACTAGTAAACAATCATGATGGGATACAAGCTAGCATGGACTCAGCATACTGCACGTGCTTAGCTATACCAGCCTCAAGCCCATCTCTTGATGCCATGTAAAAGAGATAAGAAATGATTTTTCCCATAGGGCTGCTTTGCACATGAACTGAAAGAAATTTTATTTGAAGGGTTAGCATTGAGCCTGGCAGTTAAAAATCCATTATTCATATTGTTGAGCAGTTGGTTTTCAGGGTTAGGGTGCTCAGGACTCAGACTCTAGTTCCAGCTCTTAAGTGTTGCCTGCCATGTTCTTATTAAAATACAGTTCAATTGAAAGTCAGAACAAGTTCTCTTGTCATTGCAGATATGATTTCCTTTGGGCTGTAACTCTCCCCATGGTTTGAATTCATAAAGTAACTAAAGCCCAAGAGGGAATTCTCTAGTCTCTGTCTCCAAGAATCCCCTTGGTGAGGTTGGGAGGTGCCACACTGTTATTGTTTCAGGGCTGTAAGCCTTTGGTAGAACCCAGTGGAGTTTCTTGAGTGAGGAAGAATGAAGTGACTCAGATAAGAGCATTTAGGCTCATTATCTCGGGTGACATATGCCTGATCTGGCTTTATCTCTCAACCTGCATAGTCTGGCTCCAACTAATGTGTTCTCAGTAGGGAACTGCACCTTCTAATTGTCTCTGCATTTCTTGCTTTGCTTGGAGACTGTGCTTGGCATTTTCCGAGCTTTGTCATAGATGCAGCAAGAGTCATATCTGTGTCAAATTCATTGCAGAGGCTTTAAGTTTCTTCTCTGCTTTCAGCACTGTTGGGGCATGGTGGGTGTGAGGGAACGCTCATATGACACTGATTTCAAGGAGGGTGGAGATTTGAACTTGTGTCTTCAAATTCTGTGTCCTGAGGTGCCTGCTGCTGTGCCTTGGAGCTTCTCCTAGAGGCAACAAGAACCTCCATTCCATGAATTTTCTCCTAGTGGCATTTTTCTGTCTCCCGTGGTCCTATTTTCACACCGGAAGGGTGAAGATAACCCACTTCCATGCTCAGTGAGAGATGAGAAAGATCCTGGGTCCCCTTTCTCTCTGAGCTCTGGACAAGTGTCCAGAGACGTGATGTTTTGTTGTATGCCTCTTTGTGTCAGGATGGCTTGGATGGATTTTTTGGTCCCTTCCCCCACCCCCTTTGGCACCAGTTGTTCTATCCCTAGCCAGTGAAGCAATAAATGAGAGAAAATGACCCTTCCTGGTCATGGAAAGTAGCAGCTGGTGAAACTTGAAGAGAAGTTGTGTTCCAGAAAGGAGAGGTGGCCACAGTGGAGTGTGTTTGGATGAAGAATATGTTTGCTTCCTTCATTGTTGTCAATAAAAGGTCCTTAAAAATCCAGTCATGGCCCTGTGTATATATCTTCTGCTTGTGTGCCTGTGTGGAAACCTGAGGCGTACATGTTGGTTACTTTTTAGTGGCGGGCTCTCTGACCTTATTTTCTGAGACAGGGTCTCTCATGGGGCCTGGAGCCCACCATTTCAGCTAGGCTGGCTGGCCAGTGAGCTTTAGCTGTCCTATCTCTCCTCCGTGCTGCGGTCTAGGTCTTGCTCCCCCCACCATGGATAAGTGCTATGGATCTGAACTAGGGTCCTCCTGCTTGAACCATCCCACTAACCTCCCCAGCTTGATGCTCGAGTGCCAAAGGTGCTGCTGGGCCAGGGCCAGCGGATGGAGACCTCTTCCTGACAGACACTTGATTCACAAGGGCGCTAATTATTCCTTCTTGCTCCAGTGGCTTCTTCAACAATCACCCTGCTTGTTTGGTGCACAGTGTGGTGTTGGACAGTTGGGCCTTTTTGTTTAACTGTATGTTCATATTGTTCTTTATGTACTTAGTTTATAGCTTATGCAGCAGACATTCTGGTCAATTAGCTTCTTGTCCTGCTAACTGGGCACTGCTGGGCTCCTTTCTTCTTATGTTGTGTGGGTTGGTTTCAAGTTACAGGGTTTTTATTGGCTCCTCTTTGCTGAACCCTTGTTTCCAAAGCCCGGTGTTTATGAGCTGAATTTCTTAAAGGTACAGCTTTCCTTTTTTATGAGTTGCGGTGCCCAGTGCCTTAGAAAACAAAACAGAGGAACAGCAACAACAAAAGTTGAGGTTTATGTGAAAGTGTTTGGTGTGTGTGTTAAAAGAAACGTCATGTACAAACCAAAAGCAAAGGATAGGAAGTTGGCTCAGTATATACACCCACCCCCATCCCCAAGCTCCATGAAAGACAAGATTCTCACTGTGGAACCCTTCCTGGCTTGGAGCTCCATTTGTAGACCAGGCTGGCCTCAAACTCCACAGAGTAGAAAGCAGTCAAGGAAGACATATGACATCAACTTCAGGTCTCTATACACATCCATCCATAACTTGCCAGCATGTACTTGTATGTACATACACACACACACACACACACACACACACACACAACTTGAAGCAGCAAATGGTTTCCATTTCACCTTATTGTTTTCTTTATTGGTCTCAGTCTGGGCAGCCTTATTCTTAGATTGCATTCACTTTCTCCTGTACACTCCCACTCTTCTCTTTGGTAGGGTTCTTGCCTTTTCTCGTCATTGTGAGTTTTTGGAGCCTGCATCAAACACTTGGGAACAAGTTGGAGTAGAAGCAAACTGTTTAAATTCTGTTTTGTGTATTTAGGCACAAGTTCTACAGTATATCCATTATGGGAAATACACAGCATCACTGTTAAAAGGTTGTATTGCTGTTGAAATATTGGAAAGAAAATTTTCCATTTCCCCTTTTTTCAGTTTATGATGATGATGATGATGATGATGATGTCTTTTCGAGACAGGGTTTCTCTGTGTAACAGCCCTAGCTGTCTTGGAACTAGTTCGAGGCTGGCCTCGAACTCACAAGAGATCCACCCTCCTCTGCCTTCCAAGTACTAGGATTAAAGGCCTCTGCCACCACTACCTGGCCTTTGTTTCAGTCTTTTTAAGACACACTTTGGTTTAGCTCCAGAAGCCGATACAGGCCTTGAACTCAGGCTCCTCCCACCTCCACCTCCCTAGTCTGGAGATTGCAGGTGTGCACCATCATGCCCAGCTCCCTGGGACCCACCCCTTAATTCCATCCCTTTGTTGATATTGAATGTTATGGTGCAGGCCCATTTGGAGACATCCCGTCAAAGGCCCTGCTCCCAAAGTGAAGCATAGCAGGCAGGGTTTACCCTGGTCCACTCTGACACAGAATACCCTAAGATTCTGCATGACAGTCTCGGCTGTGTCCTTGACTTTCCATAGTTTTTCATGGTAACCTAGCTCAGAAAATCTATGAGAATGTTGGGATTACTCATACTAGCATCTCTTTCCTATTCCTTAAAGTACCCCTTACATTTCACTCATTGAGCGAGACTCTGCCCAGCTCCCTGGGTCCTGCCCTGGACCCAGAAGTTGTGTTGGGGATGACACTGTAGAGACCCTTTGAGATATTAGTGCCACGTGTGATGAAGCATAAGGTATTGCTCCATCTCAGTGCCTCTGCACTGAGAACTTACCTATTGGTAATGTTCCTACTGTTGTCCTTCTAGGCTGTTTGTTTGTCCTTGTGTTCACTGAGCTCTATTGTTGCATGAGAAATGAGGAAGCGTGAACACTAGGTGTGAGTCTGCAGCCCCTACCACCCCTCACTAGACAGGATTAGTGAACATGGGTTCACAGTGTACAAAACATCACAGTTGCCAGAACCTACATAACCAGTACCATCCTACCCTGGAGTCTGCACCTGATTTGTTCTTACACAATTCTTGAGATGGGAACATGGCGTATGTTGGTATCATCAGACTTCTGAAGCCATTTTCAGTTCTCCGTACCACTCAGTGTGACATTCGAAGGCCTGTAATGAGCAGGCTGGGTGGGGGTGAAGTTTGCTGAGATGGATTTGCTAAGCTAAGTCTTGGGATAGAGGCACTGAAGGGGATTAGGCCTTGGAACATAAAGTTCAGGGAGTCACTGGAGAAAGGACCCGGGGGATGTGCCAAAGCCTCTGTGCTTCTGGAATCAGGTTAGCCTTGGAAATTGAACAGAGTCTCAGAGAGTGGTACCCTGATTGAGGGTGAGAGAGATGAGCTAAAGAATGAAGGCATTCTGCATCTTTGCTGATAGGGCCTCTCACTGCTCAGGTGAGGGCAGGAGACAAACCCAGTGGCCAGACAATGTGATCTGGCAGGGGGAGGACCTGGGTGTGTTGGAGGGGACTCAGCCTACTCTCGGCATTTCTTTCTGTATTATTTCGTTAACGTCTTCAGTGGGTTCTAATAGTTTTTTTTTTTAATCACTGTTTTAATTTCTGAACCCCATGGACAAGTTGGCCCTGCTTGCTTGTTTGTTTCTTAATTTGTGCCTCGTTTGTCTTTGCAGGAAGTAAGGTGCCTTCTTCCTGATTAGCTTGGCTGACCTACTAGGTGGTTGTCTGCTGATATCACAGCCCCTAAGTCCTGGGTCCCGTAAGGACTCAACCCGGGACTTGCTTTCCCCTCACCCTTAGAGATCAGGGAGTGATGTTTCAGGGCTCAAGGCCTTGGCCCAAGGGATAGTGCTGTCTCTCACCCCTAACTGAGCCCTTTGTTTTTAGGTACTTGCTGCTTATGTGGTTTAATATAATCAGCCTGGAACATGTTCTTTAAAGTGAAACCCATAAATGTCCATGTCTGCACACAGAGATGTTGTGGCCAGTTTAGAAGAGAAACTCACATAGTAGATGTAGGCAGAGTGTGTACAGCATGCGTCTGCACACACCCACTGGCTTCTGTTCTGTCCTGTTCTGTCGTCTGAACTCAAACTTTGCCAGGTTCCTATGTCCTCTGTCATATGTCTAGGGCCCAGTGCTCTGGCAGGAAGTTGATGGCTTCCCTTCTCCCTCATGTGGGCCTTTCTTTGACTTAATTCCCTCCCTCTCCCCCTTCTCTCCCTTCCCCATCTCCCCAGGCATGCCTTGAACTTGCTGTGTGTTTGAGGATTTCTTTGGCTCCACCGCTGAATGCTGGGATTACAGCTGTGTGCCCCTGTACCCAGATTGCACAGTTCTGGGAATTGAACCCAGGACTTTGTGCCTTTGCCTTCTTTGGCTGCCAGTTTATCTCCCTCTGGTTCACCCTTTCCAGTCCTGCCTACAGCTCATCTCTGGTGTGTTCTGTGAGTTTTCTTGTGGAGAGCTTGCCGTTTCTCGCCCATGCCCAGCTAAAGGCTTTCTCCTGCCTGAATTCCCTTAGTGCCACCTCTGATCTTACACCTGCCCTGTTTACTGCTAATTGGCACATACTCCCCCTCACGTCTAGAGGGTGGATGCTCTGCCCCATTATTCTCCTGTCTCAGAGATCTTGCTCCAGTATAGTTAAGAAATCCTTGTTTGGATTAGGTTTTTTTTTTTTTTTTTAAGCTTTGTAGAGGTCCATCCCCCATAGGAAAATTGTGATTGCCTGTTAATACTTAGTCTGGCTTTTCGTTTTGCATACTTTACTTTGAAATGTGTAATTAAATAGAATGTGAGGTGTAGACCTTTGCATCTTTAAATTGATGTGCGAGGCAGGAGTTTTCCCATCCTCAACAGGTGCAAGAGGATCTGCACCTGCAGCGGGGTGACTGGCAGGTCCTGACGGATGCCATTTCTCTTACCCGCCCTTCCCATGGCGCACACTGGTCCTACCTCTGTAACTGGCCCAGGGTTGGCTCACAAAGGATGTAGTAGGTTTTATATTTTTAATTGTTTTTTCCAAGCTTTCTTTAAATGTTGATACCTTTGTGCCTTTTAAAGGATCGTCTATCCCTAAATTTAAAGCAAACAAGCAAGCGTGAGACAAGACATTGCCAGAGATGGTTCAATTAAGATGTTCAGGGTAATGGTACTTGCCTGGCAAACCTGATTACTTAAGTCAGTCCCTTTCTCTGTCCCTCCCTACCTTCTCCTCCTCTCCCTCTCCCTCCTCCTTTTCCTTTCCTTCCGTCCCCTAATGTAATTTAAGAATTTTAGGAGAAAAAGATGTTCACAAGGGTTATAGAAAACTCGGGAGGAAAGTCAAAATGTTTGGTAAATCAAGGCTAGTTTGAATCTATTGACATAGGAGAACCAATAGTGTTCCCAGAGCTCTGCTTAATCTACACAGTGTTGGTAAGACTGCTTCTCCTCTCTTGCTAGCCAGGCTGACATTTCCTTCTGTGTTTTGCACTAATCATTAATAACTGTGCTGTTGTCACAGCTCCACACTTTCCCATTGACACGTCAATCATTTTGTAAAGATCTCAAATGTTCAACCTTTATACAGCTAACCTTTAGTACTCTATTAAAATGTAAGAACCGCTTGATTCCCAGCAAATGCTCTGGCTACTGGATCATGAAAGCGTTAGTTTGTGCCAAGGGCATGAGGCAGTACACTTGTTCCCTTTTAACAAATAATAAGAAGTTTGACTTTTCATTTACACATCCTGCCAATTGCTAACAAGTTTCCATCTCGTTCAAACACCAGATTGATCCTAAGAAATTGAAAATATTGATTTAACCCTCCGACTGATTCCTACTGCAGGCACCTGCTAGCGCAGCCTCAGCACATCGCAATTGCTTGGCCGTAATTCCTCAGGGGACCACTAATAACTACCACATCTGTCTTTTCATCTTCCGAAATTATGCTAGCAGTTGTCCAAGTCAATTGTGATTCATTTGATAGTGCTCTCCTCCAAGACATACTGCAACCAAATAGACTTGCTCACCAGTAATATATCTGATGACATAGTTAGCTCTCGTTAATTGACAGAATGATTCAGGCTTTTATGGATGGCATTAATTGGTCCCTCGTGTCCATGCAATAATTGACCAGACAGAGGCAGCAGCATTAGCTCTCATCCAGTCAGGCGAGTTTGGAGATGAGGTTACTGTAGTAAGGATGACAAAATGTCTGTGTTTTCAATCAAGACTTTATCAATGAGTTGGGAAAAAACATAAAAAGGATTCGAGGAGGAATTCAGATCATCTTAATTCTGTATGTTGTGTTCCAGCCTGCAGAGATGCACTGAAACTGCAGAGATTCACCATAGTACTGCTTCCCCTTCTCCTTAGTCCTCAGGTATACTAGCATCCAGTTTATGCAGTGCTGGATGCCCCAACCTGAATCAAGGAGAACCCTAGGAACCCAACACCCAGGTCATGCAAAATCTGAACCTGTGGAATTCACCTCCAAGCCTCTTAACTGTGGAAGAAATCCAGAATGTTCCATTAGCATTCTGAAACTAGTCGTGTCCCCCCACCCCCNCCCCCCACCCTCGCCAAGATGTGTAAAATTGTTTTACAATGGGATGGCTAGAGAGATGGCTAGAGAGAGAGCACTTGGTTCCTGGAACCCATGTTGGGAGGATTGCAGCCACTAGTAACTCCAGCTCCAAGGGAGCTGACTCTCTGGCACCCTCTTCTGGCATTGGCAATCACTTGCACACACCTGCACATACACACATGCAAATATAAAATAAATAAGTCTTCTATTAAAAACAAACAAAATCTGTATATTATTAAGAAGTCCTGCTGTTTAGCCCCTACCTGTTTAGTCATGCATACTAGATAATCCCAAGTGATAATGTGAATTGATATTAGTTTTTTTACTTGGTGTGCTCTTTGTCACAATAGCCGTTCTTCATTGGTCAGTTTTCAAAAGCCCCTGAGGTGTCTCCACTGCATTTTTTCAAACCAAATTAGAATATTCTTCTTTGTGTTTACCGGTTGGTTACTTGTTTCACAGAATGGACCCGGAGCTTGCCTTGGGCCAGGGCTCTGTTTGTGGACTTGACACATGTATTTATGTAAGGGCTTAATAAAGTTGTTTTTTTTTTTTCAATTGAGTTGCAATCATTACCTTTTGAGAAATGAGAATTTGAAGTTTGAGTCCAAGAAGAACCGCTTGGATCCAGTTGGGCATTGTGCAACCCTGTGAGTAAATGACTGACCATGAGCTCAGGGACATTATTACAGTGTGGTGTGAAACCTGTGTGAGGTATGGGAGGCAAATCAGCTTCTCTGTGGAGAGGAGATGACAAGGTCAGGCACAAGGCAGAGTTCATTTTTTTCCATGGTGATTGATTAGCTCAGAGTGTTCACACTCTAATCCTGTGGGCTGGGGGCGGTCACTGTGTGTACCCCACACTTCTCAGTGCAGGCTGTGGGATCTGAGAGAGCATGCTGCCATCAGAGGATTGGCTTTGCTGTGGATGAACTCCTCCACAGGTCTTAGGCTCTGCTTCCTCACCAGCCAGAGGAAATGCCATGGCTTAGGCCTGAAATTATCAGAGTAGCGAGGAGATGACTGGACATGTGTTGACAGTCCCTGAAGGTACACACAGCAGACTTTCCACAAGTGATTCTTGGTATTCATTAAACATAGGGCCTTTTCTTCTGCTGAGCTTAAATTTTTCAGGGACATTTTGTTTATTCTGGATGTGCACACTCAGGTGAGTGCCACAGTGGGCATGTGGGGGTTTGAGGACAGTTTGTGGGAGGAAGTCTGTTCTCTCTTTTCTGTCCTGTGGGTCCTGAGGCCTGAAGTCAGCTTGTCAGGCTTGGCTATAAGCACCTTTACCCATCTCATTAGCTAAAGAGGATTTTGGGCTCATTCTTGATCCTCCTGCCTCCCCCTCCTAAGTGCTGAGACCACAGGTATTACTGCCCCATCTGCTGTAAGTGGTACTGGGGGTCAAACCCAGGCCTGAGGTTATGCTAGGTAAGCCCCAACTAACCCAGCTACATCCTCAGCCCCTTTGAAATCCTGCCTCTAGTTGCTTGTGGCTTCCATTGTTCCAGAAAGCATGCTTTTCTTATCCAGGACTCAACAGCAGTAGAGAAGGCCACACTGTGCTTTTCTGGTTGGTTTGCTTGTTTGACACAAGGGTCTTATTATGTGGCCTTGCCTGGTCTGAAACTCATATAGACCAACCAGACTGGCCTGGAATTCACAGAGATCCATCTGCCTTTTTGCCTCCTGAGTGCTAGGCCTACACCACCATGGCCCACCATTACTCGCTCTTCTAACTGAAAAACAAAAACAAAAACAAAAAACCATGCAACCCTATTTGTGATGGGATTGAGGGGTCAGTGTTGTGGGGTAGATCCTGAAAGAGCAGTAGAGTTCTACAAAAGGAATGGATGTCCATGTAGACATTATTCCTCAGGGTGTTTTCATAGTGGTAGGAGCTGACATCTGTTTCTCAGTGAGATTATAAATGGTGAAATGAGCTGGCAGTGGTAGCACACCCTTCCTACCAATACTCG
>LOEQ01000011.1:629705-652447 GCA_001685075.1 Bramus lutescens
AGATCCGCCTGCCTCTGCCTTCCAAGTGCTGGGATTAAAGGTGTGTGCCACCACTGCCCTGCCTCTCTTGTGTTATTGACTATAGCCACCAAGAACTTGTTGCTGTCTGATAAAGCTTTTTAGCTTTTGTGAGGGTCTCCTGTGGTTACAGAGAGGGACTTACAAAACTAGTTTATTTGGAGATTTTTAAGAGACAGGGAGGGGCAATTAAAAAGGAAAGCCCTGAAAAATACATAGTCACTGTGCCTTTTCCCCCACCTACATTTGCTGTCTTCCATGGCAAGAAAGGATGTGAGTCAGTGCTTGCCTTTCCTCCTGTCCCCGCTTGCTAGCTGCCTGCATCCTCCGCCAATAGCTGCAGGTCTCCAGTCTCCATATGGCTCTGTGCTGTAAGTCAGTCCTTCCTGAACTAGAGGTAAACACCCTTCTTCAGAGCTTTTCATTCTCCAGAGAGCAGCTGGGGGCCTATTGGTTCCCATGCTGGTTTTGTAGAGTTTGGTTTAGAATGGGAAGGAGCCTCCTTCATGAGTTCTCTGGGCTGCCAATGTGGCAGACACACTTGGCCTTCATTTTTGCTCTTGAAACACAGTGTTCAGAATGAAATGGGAGGGTTATTAATTGAAAGTCCCCAGTAAAGCTTTCTGTTGCTGTCTAGATGTGTTTGGAGGATCAGCAGCATTGTATTAGAGCTGTGAAGGCAAGCAGCTTAGTGATATTGCCACAAGCTAGCACTGTCAACGGGAGAGTTCAAGTCTGTACTTTTCCTGTGATTCTCTGTTCACATGAAGGAAAAGTCTCTTTTAAAAATATATTGTAGCCTTATGAAGTACAGTTGTCAAAGAGTTATATTATAGATGTACTGTAGTCAGGGCTTGGAGGAGGGATTCAGATTGGAAAGTAACTTCTGTGTAACCACCGGGACTTGAGTTTGGATCTTGAGCACCCATATTAAAAACTGGGCATAGCCACCCTTGTTTATAATCCTAGTTCTGGGGAAGCAGAGGTGAGGGCATTGCCAGAGCTGAGTATGTGTGCCCCACGCTCAGAGAGAGACTCTCTCTTAAAGAATAAAGTAGAGCTCATTGAAGAAGAAAGACACTCATCACACACACACACACAAATAAGGTTGTGGGCATTGAAGACACTCATTTCAACATGTGCGTGCACACACACAAACTATGTGTGATGTGTTCAGATTCTTTTGTCTTAGAATTCTAAATGAAGCTGTTACTGACCCTCAAACCGTTCCTATAACACAGAAAAAAAAACAGACTAGCATTAATCACAGGAGCCTATTATGTTGATATATAGCTTGTCATAACACATTATAATATTACAGCAAATATATTTAACTCACTGAACGTTCTCAGGGGGCTCCTAACTCCCTTTCAGATTGTTCTCTGAGTCTCTGCTGCAAGGTCTAGCTGCAGAGCCTTGCGATTCTGCCAAGTCACTTTTACCAAAGACCAAGCTTTAGAATCCCTTTTCTGAGGGGAAATCAGAGAACTATTTGCCTGGACTTAGAAGTCTGTTCGGGTTTGTCGGCACCTGCAAACAGGAAGTTGAGATTTGAGGAGAAACCTTTGGCAGTGTGCACCAAACTCGCTGGCAAGCAAGAGTCTCCGTTGCCTTGGAAACCACACTGCTGCCTCCTGACCCGCTGGACGGGACAGCCTCCTGCATTAATGGAGAGTTGTTGGACTTCCGGAGGCACTCTTGTTCAGGCCTGTAAATCTTTCTGGAGAAATAAAAGCTGACTTTTAAGACATTTCCCTGTCCACTGTCTGGTATCTCTCACCCCCACCCAGGCTCTTCATGAGCTCAAAGAATTGCATGTGGCTTCAGCTCTGGCAGTTTCGTCTGGCAAGAATGTCTGAAGGCCGTTTCCTTTCCTTCATGCTTAAATCACTATTCCAACCTGCTTTGCTCCATAAATGACTATTTCAAAGTTATTGTGCTGCCTATTAAAATTATGTGGATTGAAAATAAAGGAAGGAGGAATGGAGACCTCTGCCATGCCCTACATGGAAAACCTGATTCCGGAAGGGGTGTTGTGTGTTTCTAACCCTTTCCTGACTCTAACATTCTAAATTTCCCTAAGCTTTTGTTTCTCACCCCATGAGGCCCCTCAAGATAATGTCCTGGATGTTTTAAAAGTAAGCCGGACCCCTGGACTCCCTCCTCCACGTTTCCCCCCAGCTAATTGTTTATCTGGGAGAATGCAAATGGTGGTTTTAAGTCTTCTAAGTCATCCATCATGCCTGGCAGCCTCCATTGTCTCAGTTTTGGGTTTGAGCCAAACCAGACTCTGTTGGTCCAGGGGGGTTGGGGGAGATTTGTTCATCAGGCTCTGCCAGATCTGTTCTTGGGGAGCTGAGCCCTGGTGTGAGCAATAGACTTGCAGGCCTGTCGGTTGTTGTCCCTAAGCTCTGGAAAAGGGAACTCGTGGGTCCTCATTTTCTTGGGTCAGATTAATAGGAAGTAGCTCCCCATTTCAAGTGGAAGAGGCGGGGCTTGCTCTCCGCCTGTGTCAGAATTCCTGTTAGCTTTTAAATTCATTTTTGTGGATGTAATAAAATACTGTTTATAGTCAGCTACAAAATAAGTAATTATTGTGCAGCCAATGAAATTCAATGTAGGTTTGTCACGGTTTTTGAATTTTAATTAAGCCAGTCTTCAAGTAAATGAGAAACGCTGCCACTTTTGTTGTGACAAGTGACATTGACAAAATATTAATCTAATGGTGTGTTTGCCTGTAGGCTCTGGGGGTGGGATTTATTGTTTCAGTTTGTGCTTTCTAAAGTTCAGAGAGAAGAATAAGCTCTTTAAAACTACATGGACTGAGAACTCCATGTATGGAATATTCCATCATTGATAGCTCGCCAGCCTCAATCGCATGTGTCTCCTTTATGGCACAGAAAAAAATTGTATGTTTTTAAACCAGATGTCTCTGTGGCTCACTTTTTTTTTTCATATCATGAAAACTACAGCCGGGATAAATAACCAACTATCAACTACAAAGCCTAATATTAAGGAGTATCCAGCCTGTTTCTGTTACATCATTTCCTTTTTATTTTACTTTCTAAATTACCTTGTGGCTTAAAAATGACATGGTGGTCGTGGTGGAGGCTTCTTTTTATGGCTGAATTAGTTAAGCCATTTTCTCTGGAGATTCATCTGGAAAGAACATGCAGTAAGTGTTTTAAAATGAATATTCTTTCTGTAATTTCTAGTTCTCCCTCATGGGACCAGGATTTGATATGTAAAAGAGCAGTTTAATTACAGAGTCTGTTAGTTCTGAGTCCCTTATTCCAAAACAAATATAAATCAAAAGGTAAAAATTTTAACATTTTCTCATCGTTAGAGATGACCTAAAGCTCAAAGGTTTAAGAACAAACTTAGCTTTCCCTGGTGTGCTAGGAATCTGTGACCAGTAAAATGGCTACTACTTTTTCTGCGTGTCTGTGAGTCAGTTGGAAAAGGACACTGTTGGGTTTCCACAAACACTTGCTTGTCTGATTAGGCTGCTTCCATCACCACTACCACTGTCAAATTGTGGGGGTTTGGGAGTGCGAGACGATTGATTCTAGACATTCAAGTATGGCGGCAGAAAAACCTTTACGAAGGAAGCAGCATGCCGAGGAGCTTGAGCCGACTCTGTGTGCCAGATCAACCCCTGTATTTTTTTCAGGGATGCTAACCCTCTTGTAACTGCTAAATTGGATTTGTTGCTGAATGAAGTATCAGCTGCTGTTGGACAAGGCCATAAGAGCCAGCCGGCTGGCCCCTTTGGAGGCACAGCTTAGCCAACGATTGATACGTTTTAGCACTTTCAGAATTATTGTGATTAGGAGGAAAGCATTCTGAATGAGCGAGAGAAAGGGGGGAAGGACACAGAGCCACAGCTGGTGAGCAGCATGTGTTTGCAAAGAGGAAGTCACTATTAGAGCTTTCTCCTGGTTCCTGCTCTGAGTGACAGAGTGTGAAATCTTTAGAGGAGGGAACCATGTCTCTGTGCCCTCCATTGCAGTCTTACTCTCCAGCTTGGCCAGAGGCATCTGGAATGTTGTGGACTTGAGAAACCTGCGCATTTAGAGTTGGGGCATGCACATCCTTGCAGCACCCAGTGGCTAACAGAGCTGCTCTCTACATGTGGGTTAATTGAGTTAATTAACTGTAGAGATTTCAGTAGTAACGTCAGTGACTTATCTTTAATTTTCCACACCTTAGGTTCTGTGACTTGCCTTTAAATTATGGTTCTGTGTCCTCTGGCCTGATTGTGTTCCTGCAGGCTGAATGGGAAGGCACAGCACCTGGTTAAGGGTTTAACTGCCCAGGTGCTGTACAGTGGTTTTAGGGTAGGCATACTTTTAGGTACCTCCTGGCCCAGGACCTTTTGCACAGATCTTGGAGCAGCCAAGAGGCGGCAGTTTGAGTGGATCAGAGCGAAGCAGCTTTCCCAGGACTCCCAAATGCATGGGGATTGGTTGTCTCTCCGTCATTCCCCGAGGACACCCCATTCCTGTTCAGAGTTTGTTCAGCAATACAGTTCAGGAAAGAGGCCATCTTGCCAGGTCCTGGGGAGAGCCTTTCCAAGCCCGTGAAAAGCACGAAGCATCTAGCAGTCGAGCCTGCGTACAGCTGGCCCTCCTGGCCCTCCGCTAGCTTTGATCTGCGAATCAGGCGCACCATGAATGCCCTTATTGTCATGTTATGTGTACACTGTGTGTGAATTATTGAAAATAGGGAGGCCTGGGCCTCATCTGGTAGAGATTACAGTGCAGGCATGCTGGGCTAAGGTCTGTAATTGAAAATCCCCAGATGCTGTTTATTTGGCCTTTGTCACATGACCTGCAGCAGGAAGATTGTCTGAACAAAACTGTTGCCTGCGTGGAGAGTGGAGCCTGCCACCCCCCCACCCCAGAGCCTCCAGGCGCAGTTAGTACTCAGCTTAAACACCTGCCCGGAGGATTTTAAAAGGGCTTAAAATAGATTCGCTCATAGCATTTAAATAGAAGGCATCTTGCTTGTTGGTTTAAACTGCTTAAGCAGTTGTTGACTTGTGGAACCTTCTATCCACACAAGGGTTTTCAGGATAATTTCACTTTGAGATATCTTTACAAAGCAATATTCAAGGCTAGAGCCATATAAGGATGTGATGTTCGGGTGCTTGAGTGTCATGAATGAGCTGGCAGATGTATATTCCTTCTATCTTTAGAAAACTTTGTGGATACCTGGAAACATGGCCCCGAGTTAGTGAGTTGATTCCTAACCTGTATGGCTTGCCATAAAGATGTTTCCTAGAAAATAGCTTGTCAAAGGTTGCCTTATTCTTTGTGGGTGGTTGAGGCAGGATGCTAATTCTAAAAGCTATGAAGCCCCCAGGATTTAAAAAGGGAAGCCAGGTGCCCCAATATAAACCAGTCCATCTTCTGCTCCAGAGCTGTTACTGAAGAGATCATTTGATACATAATTTTCAGAGTCAGCCTAGGCATCGTGGGGATACCCTGTGTCCGATGGGTGGGTGGCTGGGTGTTGGAGGGATAGATTTTGAAGATAGAAAGTTCTGAGTTTTCCAAGTTTATTCCACTAGAAAATAGGGCAGGCTGCTCATCCTACCCTACCTTCTGGCCCTTTGTCTCAGTTGTTTTTTAGGGAGAGGAAAGATCACAGATGGCTCAGCATTTCATGATCTTTTCACCCTGACCCCTTGTACCTCAAGGACAGGAGCCCTGGTATTTGCCTCCCTGGCCATTGTAGAGCTCTTTCCTGTTTTCTGCCACAAGAATACATCAGATTTCTGCTTCCTGTGTGCCATGATGCCCTCTTCAAAATAAAAGTGTGTTAGGAAGAGGCAGAGACCATTTAGTGGCATCTTCTGACTCAGTGCTGCAAGCAGAACTGTGGGAACAGCACATGAAGCCTGTCTTCATGAAGCTCAGAATTTGTCAAAGTCCACTGAACATATCACCAGGCAATTCTAGTTTGTGTGTTCAGAGAGTGGGAGCCAGGGTCAAGATGTTCTAGGCCACGGTGTCTCCGCAACTTAGGCATTGTTCAGCAGACGTGGAGCACAAGAATGGGAAGAGTGAGGTCTAGTCATTTTACACGAAGAGAGCAGCACCCAAAGGTATAAGGATGTACAGGGAAGTGTGCGCACATGCCATTTAGGCTTTTATTTTCTTTTGTAAGGTGGGGAGGATATTAGATATATCCTCCTTGGGTAATTAGAAATACATAAAAACAGCCAGTACTCCTGAGTCTCAAGTTCCTCCTAGAGAGGTGATGTATTTTAATGTGATTGATTGGTCACTGTCTTAACATGAAAGGCCATTTTCCGTTCAGGTCACATGACCAGAGCAGGTCAGCCTTAGGCAGCATCACACACAGCTCTTGTGTCCTGGACTGTTTCCAGCACAGCTCCTCCCTCCCACCTTGGTCAGATACTAGCACTCTAGGCCATCCTGCCTCATCCTAATACTCTTTGAGGGTGTAATGTTCCAGAGTTTACATCTTGTTCATGGTCTTGTTGATAGAGGGCAAGGTTGGCAATGGTGGGGGAGTGTCCTGTGAAGGCCTTGGCTACATGGACAGCAGTTGAGACCCACTCTGTATTGTAGGTGGTGCTCAGAGACCATTTATAACGGAGCCTATGTGATTCAGTCCATTTGTTGGTTGAATTCTGTCGCTTGGTATGATTTTGTTCTTCTTGAGCATTTCGCAACGGTCAGGTGAGAGGATGGGATTTTTCAGAACAGTTGGAAATTAAGCAGTAATGAGCTTGTGAAGCAACACTGGATCCACACCTGAAAGAAGCTTTGAACCCAGCTTGCAGCGTCTATAAGATGGGAATGGGCATGAAGGTTCAGTATGTGCACAGAGAAGGACTTTGCATGGTACTGGTGTGTGGCAGGCACTCAGCAAGCTTGGGCAGCTCTCTGTCACCTCACTGCATTGTCCAGCCGAGCAATGGAATTGCATTTAGCCTAACCTCCAAGTCCAGATTCTTCAGATGAGTACTTTTTAAAAATACTGCTTGAATATCATGAGTAAGAAGTAGGCATTTTTATTTGCCATGCTTTCTGAGCATCCAGTGATCCCACGGGAGGCTCATTCTGTTATGAGGCTGGTATGACTCACGTCTGTGCAGCTCCAGTTCAGTCGCCGTGGAAGCTGTTTGCTAATTCCACTGCAGAGTGAATGCGTCACACAAAGAACCAAGTTGTGGGTCTCCCACTGTTTGACAGCTTCCTGCCTTTCCACACAGGTGACTTTTAAAACTGTCACAATTTATAAGATACTTTGCCACAGTCAGCCACTGCCTTGGCATTTGTTTTTCAAGATGGGGTTTTTCTATGTTTCTGGCTGTCCCGGAACTCAGAGATTCACCTGCCTTTGCCTCTGAGAACTGGGAGTAAAGGCGTGCAACATCTAGCCCTTCTAACTCTTAGCCTTCTCTAAGAACCAGGTGTCTACTACTATTTTAGCCAATGAAAAAGGAATTATTTTATCTTACGGCGTTTAGCATTTGCTAGTTATTTTGTGTGTTAACACATGCAGCAGACCCTCAGAGACCATGCTGATTGCTCAGCATCACAGGGAAAAGCAATGGTTAAGGTTAAGTGTCTCCAGATAGATTGAGGTGGTCATATTCAGTGGCAGGAGGATCTCTGTGAGTTTGAAGCTGGTCCGGTCTATAGAGCAAGTTCCTGGTCATCCAGGGTTACATAATGAGACTTTGTCTTAGAGAGAAAGAGAGATGGGGGTAGGAGGGAGAGAAGAAAAGAAGCAAGCATTCTGGGATAGAGGGTGGTCCTGCATGTATGAAACCCGGAGTGTAGTTCCAGAGCTGGAAGCCGACCACCCAGAATCGTGAATCATGTTTTAGTTAAGAGTGTCTGTGAGGACTTGCGGTTCTTAGCACTTCTCATGTGTGGATTTCACACTCCTCTAAGGCCAAATAATTAATAAACAGACAGAGTGTTCTTAGCAAAGTTTTTCATTAACGAGGCTTTCCTGGGTTAATATTGAGATTAGCTCTCTTTTTGGACTAGGTCCCTATTTCTGTGGCAGGTGGGTGGGGCATGAAGAAGGAAGGAGCATGTGGTGACCACACTGGTGGCAGTGTTAGATATCAGAGCTCAGGTGTGGAAGAGTGTGTGCCTCTGAAATTGTGAACAGAAAGCACTTTTGAGATTGGGCGATAATGATAGTGCTTCCCAGCTCCCATGATCCTTTAGTTCTTTCTTTTGTTTTTTTCTCAGGAACTTATTTATTTGACTAATAACAAATATGTATTGGCATGTGCAATTGGGGTCAGAGGGAAGCTAGTGGACTCTCCTTGAAGCAGGCCCTGTTGGAGGAAGTGAGGAATGGAGGCATAGCAGGGGTGTGAAGGACTAAATGGCTGGCCCACCTGAGGAAAGGCCACATTTGGGGTACAGGAGTTGCCAGCCAAAGAGGAGGGAAAGACTGTTGTTGTAGGGAGGATGGCTCCACAGAGGCCAAGACAGAGGTGTAGAGAGTAGGGCGGTGGTATTGGAAGGCTCCGTCTCATTCTTGAGCAGTAGGAGATCCCTGTGCGAAGAGCTCTGAGTATTTTGTGTTTGCCTCATGATAGACATAGGAAGGGCACACTTGCTATTTTTCACATGGCTCTGATAAAAATACCTGACTAAAGCAACTTGCTGATGAAGGATTCATGTGGCTCATGGTTTGAGGGATACAGTCCTTCACAAAGGGGTGGCCTACTGGCAAGAATGCCTCAGGGCTTGTTGCTCCTTAATGCTACTGGCCAGGAAGCAGAGAAGTGTGGTTGGCCTATAATCTCATGCCCCTCCTTCCCCACCAACCCACTTTATTTAATGAGACCCTGCAACCTCCCAAATACTTGGGGAACCAAGTGTTATGGCATTTGCCTGCTTTGGTCATCTTACTTTCAAACCATTAACAGCCAACATAAACAGATGTGGGCCTGAAAGAGATACTTTGAAGGGGACCATCAGAAGAACCACCTCTGTTCTGAAACTCCTGGTCAGGGGTCCGTTCAGATCACTGTAGAGTTGAAGGCAATAGGTTGAGACTCCAATAAACCTTATGCATTTTGTGGACATGTGGGGATGCCAAGATACTGAAGATACTGAAGGTACCTTCTGGAAGCTTCCAAACTATAAGATAGACACTTGTAAAAAAGTCCCTGGGCAGTGACCAGGCGCACAAGGAAGTGAAGGACTAGGGAGACGTTGGCTCCCATGCTGCTTTCCTGGTGACAGTCAGGCATCATTCCTCTTGTACACTAAGCAGCTTGTTTTGAACCTACAGTTTCTTGTATCTCGTTTTGCTTTGTGGTCTTCCCAGACCTAACACCCCACCCCCGAAGCACCATGACCTGCGTGTTTCAGATGAGCTGTACCTAGAATAATTTTGATTGATAATCTGTCACCACGATAAATCACCCTGACAAAAGATAATTTAAAGGAGAAAATGAACTTATCATTTTAGGTTGTAGGCCACTGTAGCAGGGAAGTCATGGCGGTAGGAACTTGAGACAGCTAGTCCTCCACAGTTAAGAACAAAGGGAAATAATGCACGCTTGTTCATTTGCTTTCTTCTCAGCTCCGTTCCCTTACTCTGACCACAGTTCAGGACGTCATGCATATATAGATGGCATCACTCACTGTAGATGAACCTTTCCACAGACATGCACCACAGGCCAACCCAGTGTAGACAGATCCTCACTGAGATTCTCTTCCCGGATAGCTCTAGGTTTGGTGAAGTTGACAATTGAAGCTAACTGTCATACTGTCTCGGAGATAGTGAAGCTGTGGCTGGACAGGTTCATGGACCTGGGAGCTGGGTATGCATCCTGATGGTAAAGTGAATTAAATGATGGTGGAAGGGTGCCATGAAAAAAAAAGTAAGTCGGAGGGTGGGGTGCAGACTGTGGTGACACACCATAGGATATCTCTTAAAGCTACTGATTTGGGCTGGAGGCAGCGGAGATATTGAAGGTCTTGAAGCTATGGATCCTTTATCCCAGAAACATATTGTAAGTCTCAGTGGTCTGTGAGGCATGGACAATGGCTTGAACCACAGCTGGGGTATCAAAGCTAACACTGTCCTCTATTGAGTGGTGTGTCTTTATTGCTTCATAGAGAATTAGCCATTAGAAAGCATCGTTCCTACTGGGCATTGGTGGCGCACATCTTTAATCCTAGTACTTGGGAGGCACAGGCAGAGGCAGGCAGATCCCTGTGAGTTAGAGGACAGCCAAAGCTACACACAGAAACCCTGTCTTGAACCGCTCTCTCTGCTCACCCCAAAGGAAACCATCATTCCTACTTATTTTTTCTACAGAGCCATTATAGCATGGATTGTATGTATGCATAATCGGGTCTGTTATGTTCAGCAAAGCCTGAACCACTTCTACCTGCTCTCCTGTAATTCCGTGCAAATGTATTATGAGCTGTCTTACCCCCATGATGAAAGTATCTTATGGGGCTGTCAGTTGATAATGCTATCAAGGTGGTGGACACTCCTAGGAAGCTAGAACTTGAATTATTACCAGACAGTTTAGATTTTAGGGAGATCTGAACTTGTGGCCAGCCAGGCATCCATCACCATCCTCTGTTCAGCTGTTCTCNTATGGCCCTGAATGAAGAGACGGGTCACCTCGGGAAACTGCCGCCAGTTCCCCTGCAGACCTTCAGCTCAGGACATGCAGTCCTGACGGCCTTCCTGGTGATTTTCCACATTGGCACTGGGTTTTTTTCGTCAATGATTTATATTGGGGATTAACCGAGACATTGGCCTGGCTACTTCCCCCTTGATGCTGCTCAGGGACTGACTGAAATGCCCCTTTTCATGAAGTCACCTTCTCACACTGATCCTGCATCCTTCCTGTAGAGACGTTCACTCTGTCTGTGCCTATGGCCTGCCTCAGTACAGTGAGCAGAAATCCAGCTTTGTTCCTCGTTCCTGGAGCTTCCTGCCTGGTGTGTGATGGGGGTAAGGAAGAGGCGGCAATGTAGTTTTTAAGCCTCATAGCCATGAGGAGACTGGGCACCAGGTGAGCACACAGTCGGACACCTAGTCAGATTGTCTTTGGAGATTCTCCAAACACTATAAACTCCTCGAAGTGGCACCACTTTACTCTCCTCTCGCCTGTGCTCCATCAAATGCACCCCCTTTGGTCTGACTAGCGGGTATCTTTCCCCTTGATGGTCCTCCCCACTTCCCATTATGCCAGGGCAAATTGCCGTCGTGGTAGTGGCAAATGATTAAGCCTTCATGTTAATAAAGTAAGACGAGGAACTGCCTCCTCTGGCCAGGACCACAGACGCACGCCTCCTAGACCTCTGCTAAGCTGGTGACACTCGGTGCCTGCAATGTCCCCCTACTCCTGAGCCTTTTGGGTATTAGTTTTTACATTCTAGAACATTAGCCTTTTTCTCTCATTTAGCTGAACTCCAGTGTAATGAAAATGAATCCCAGGGTTAGAAGGCGTGTTAATGCCATCCTGTCTGAGAAGGTCCTCTGTGAACCCCTCTCTGTGCTGTGTATGGCTGCTGGCACTGGAGGACAGAGCTTGTGTTTAACCCCACTTCCCTTACCCCATGACTGTGGTACCATTGGAAGGCTTCTCACTGCTTCTTCCCATTGCATATTTTTCTTGCCTTCATGGTGATGGTCCATGATGATGGTCCAAATTTGGTTATAGGGCTTTTTATGACTCAGGTGAGGGCATGCTCCGCTAACACCGAGCTGCTGGGTGGGACAGGCCGGGAAGACCTGCATACTGACTGTCATTTCAAGGAACAGAAGTGTTTAGGAAAGGGGAAGTCTGGGGATCTAGTACCACATCAGAATTCTGGTAAGATGATGCTATCAGAAAGGTGGATGGACTCTAGACATGTGGAATATGCAGGGACGTTCCAGTTCATGAGACTGCTTGATCACAGGAAGCTCAAAGTGTCCTTAGAGAACATCCTAGTAATTGAATAGCGCTTTGGTCAAGATCAGGATTTGGGGTGGTGTATGACTAACCCTATAGCTGTACCCATAGATCGATGACCTTCTGATAACAGCATTGCTCAGATATGGCACTTTACATCTGAAGATAGGGGTGGGGGTCCTTACATTGGTTCACAGTGGTGGGGGGTCCTCACATAGATCTGATAGAGGTTTCCTTCTAGTCCTAGACCTGAACCCTTTCCATACTTCTGAGACCCTGGGAGCCCTGCCTAAAGTTGAGTTTCTTTCTGCTGGCTGTAGCGGGGACATTCTATTCTCCCCCTCTGGGCTATCTGACTCCGTTCAATAACAAAGCGGCTCTTCCTCTGTTAAAGCTGAGTGTCTCTGGGCTACAATTTGTAGCCACAGACCCAGAATTTGCTGAGCCTCAAACACAACCTCAAGGCCACTTTCCTTCACATGTACAGCCCACAACAATGTCTGGGTTTAGAAACCCAGTGTGAACTCTGCTTTCCGGAAAATTCTCTCTATCTTGTCTCTTAGCAAGAACTACACTACAGGCAGGAAAAGGCAGAGAGCAGGCCTTCGGTCAAACATTAAATTTAGACATCTAAGGACTGGGGAGGGTGGCAGGACAGGCTAAACAGTTCAGGCTGTATGGGTTGTGACCTTGTCCTCCTGCCTGTGGTCACAACTTTTGGTCTGAGAACCAAAGAGGGTGTGTGTGTGTGTNGTGTGTGTCTGTCTGTCTGTCTGTCTGTCTGTCTGTCTGTCTGTCTGTCTGTATACACACCTTTGTTGAAGTTGCGCCATGAGGTGACATTTAACGACAATACTCTTGAGGAGCAGGGATGTGTCAGGAATGCCCAGTGTGGCCTGTATGTAGCCTTTCAGGTTCTGATGGGAGCACGGAGAGTGGGTTTAGCAAGCTCTGGGTCTGGGGAGGCCAGTGTGGTTTACAAGAGTCCCAGGATACTGCTTGTTAGGATAAGGTTTATCTGTCGACAGTGGTCAGTGATCAGCAGCATCGCCCCGCCTGCCGTATTGGCCTTGTCATTCTAGGTAATGAAATGTTCCAGAGAAGCTTTAGATGCCTTCACCGCACTACAGAATAACAGGTCTTGGTGGTTTGGGACAGGAAAGGGGGCGTCTGGGGTACTGCACACACCTGTATTAGCGCACACATCTGCAGTCTCAGCTCTTAGAAGGTGGAGAAGGAGGTTTAGGACTTCAAGGTCACCTTCCTGGGTTACATGAGACCCTGTCTCAAAAAACCTAAACAAACAGAACTAATAAATATAGCCTGACAATCCCTAATGCAGAAATCTGGAGTGCATTTGAAATTTAGTGGAAAATTCTAGGTCTGACCTCATGTGACCTCAGGTTGTAGTTAAACCTCTGTTGTGTGTGTGTGTGTGTGTGTGTGTTAAAATGTGTTACATTTCCTGCAGGCCTGTTGATAAAGGTGTATTTATTTTAAAAATACATGAATTTCATGTCCAGTTATGGGTCTGCCCATGAGATATTCCTTTCATAGATGTAGATATTCCCCAAATCTCAGAAAAATCCGCAATCTAAAACCACAGTTGTTTCAGATAATGTGTGGAAACTGTGTGATGAGATTGTGTAAAATTAAGTTTACCTTGTTGGAAGTCCATTTTACAATGTAATGTTCACAGAAGAACTGGAGGAGCAAGAGTGAACATATCTAATGGCCAGTGTTCTGATTGTGGATGCTCAGCAAGACCCTGGAGTGCAGACTGGGTGCCCCTCCCAGTTACTGCATTGCTGGATTGTTGTGGTGTCTGTCCCAGCTCTTGAATAGGAAACTTACACAGTCCAGTTGAGGGTTGGTGGGCTCTATTGACACGGTGCTTTGAGAGAAGTGGGGGACTATGTTGATGGCTTCAAGGGTAAAAAGCAAACACCAGGGGCTGAGTTTGGATCCCCAGAACCTAGTGTTTGGGTGCATGCATGTATTTATCCATTTATTTATTTACTTATTTATTTACTTATTTATTTATTTACTTACTTATTTACTTACTTACTTACTTACTTACTTACTTACTTACTTACTTACTTACTTACTTACTTACTTACTTACTTACTTACTTACTTATTTTTAAAAGCAAAACTGGGTTTCTCTGTGTAGCTTTGGAGTCTGTCCTGGAACTAACTCTTGTAAATGAGGCTGTCCTCAAACTCACAGAGGTCCGCTTGCCTCTACTTCCCAACTGCTGGGGTTAAAGGCATGCACCACCACCGCCTAGCATAAAACCAGGCTTTAGGGATAGAGTGAAATAGACACAGGAGGACTGTTAGGTCTTGCTGTCAAGCTAGCCTAGATGATAAATGCTGAGCTGAGTTCAGGTTTAATCAGAGACCCTGTCTCAAGGAAGTAAAGGAGATTGTGCTAGTGCAATATGAAAACATTCTTCTTTGGTGTCAAATGCAAACCCTTGAATCATGTGTGCANCACAGAAAAGATATAGAAGTAGCACTCACGGTGTCCCGTCAGTGCCACGGAGAAATGGTAGACAGTTGGAATGCCACTCTTGCTTTCCAAGTATGTCAGGCTATTTTAATTCAGGCAAGAATTAGAAATAAATGTAGAAAATTTTAATAGACTCAACCATACCGTTTCTATTTTGGTTTAAAGGATTTCTATCTATTTGCCATTTTAAGTAATTTAAAATAATTTGATCCAGATAATAGATTATTCTGTACTTACAAATTAAGCCATATAGTACAATAATTGAGTTAGGTGGAGAGGGTTGAAATCATACAAAGTTTACCAGCCATATTAGGACATTGCTTGCAAGAGAATTGCTTAGGCTTCTCTGCATTATCTTAGGGAAGATACTCTGCGTAAATTAAAACAGGCAGTTTTAATATCTAAAACAGAAACAATTGTGAAGCAGGGCATGGAAGAAAATAACACAGGCTTTATAATGTGGTCTTGTTAGCCAGGCATGGTGGTGCATGCTTTTAATCCCAGCATTTAGGAGGCAGAGGTAGGGGGATCTCTGTGGTCTACAGAGTGAGTTCCAGGACAGCCAGGGATACACAGACCTCTAAAAATCAAAACAAACAACAACAACAACAACAACAAAGTGGTCTTGTCTATCTCTGGAACAAAGACAAGACAGTAAGTTTAGGCTCTCCTCTTCTTATTTTAATACCAGATCTCTGTGTAAGCAGGCTGGTACCCCACACACCTGCCTTTAACTAAACCTTCAGTGGAATGGCCAGAGAAGCCTGCTCAGTCCATCCTTGCAGTAGAAGAAGCAGCCTTTAGAATCACTTTCCAGCATGATTAAAGCACAGTGCTGTTTGCATAGGCTCAGGGGATCTTGGGCACATGGGGCTGCCCTTACTCCTTTAGCCCAATGCTACGAGAAATCGAAAATCATTATGTTGGTATCATGTCACATCTCCCAAGCCATCTTTTCTGTATTCACAGAAAATAAGCAAGTTTGGGGCAAGAGCCTCTTTTGTGCCACCTGGACAAGGCCCAGCTGAAATTGCATGCTGCACAGAGCCCTGACTGCTCAAAAAGCCCTGAATGACTGCCCAGAGAGTACCCTGGGATGGAGGGTGCTCGGCAGATCTGTGGACATTGTCATTCAGGTCTGGTTTCTGGTAATTAGGCACTCCTGCCTGGGCTTGGCTGTCAGTGAGCCTTTATGACAAATTGCAAAATCTGCACAGCCTTCTGAGAGATGGACAAGGAGGCCCAATGACACTACAGGAGATATTGGCAGAGAGGACTCTGAACGGGGATGCTCTCCGAAGCACTTCCCCCAAACCGAACCTAGAAGCCCTTCTCTAAATGTGCCAGAAAGTGTACATTCAGTTACAGATTTTGACAGGCTGGAACCATAGGCTCAATTTAATAGGGTGAAATGGGAGTAGAAATAAATGGAAAGTTTTTTTTTTATTGGGGGTTTGAAAAATACCAGCAGTTCTACAAGGAGGGGGAACAGGGTGAGGGGTGTAACTGAGGAACGGCCTTGACATGGTGGCTTGCCATCTAGAACTCCAGCCCTGAGGGAACTGAGATGCTTTTCTGGCCAGGCATACACATGATGCACAGACATGCAGATAAAACACCCTGATACAAATGAGCAATAGTGGTGCACACCTTTAAGCCTGGCACTTGGGAGGTAGAGGCAGGTGGACTTTTTGAGTTCGAGACCAGACTGGTCTACAAAACAAGTTCCAGGATAGTCAGGACTGTTACACAGAGAAACTCTGTCTCAAAAACAACCCACCCCAACAATACCCACATACCTAAAATAATAAACTAGCAGTGGGGGATGGCATCAGCTGAGTGTCTAGCCTGAGAAGGTGACAGGCACCTTCACCTGTACAGTGTGATCCAGAGACAGAACAGTCCAGGACACAGAGTCTCCCTTGAAAGACAGCAAGGCATTTGTGTGAAGGCCTGTAAGAACAACTGGGGAAGTCTGAAAGTTAAGAGAAACCTTGTCTAAGTAAGGCCCTTGTCTTACCAATCTGCTTCAGGATCCAGCAGGCCTCTTCGTCATGTTGACTTAGACGTGGGATGATTGTTTGTATTTTTTTTTTTGTTTGTTTCAGAACAGGGGGTTGGTGACCCAGGGTACTTTGTGGCATCATGCCTTTGCCTTCCGTGCTGTGCGTGTTCCGTGAGGTCTTGAAACAGGTAACTGATGGGCCAAGTCACTGTAAGGCCACGGATGTTTCAGGCTGTAATGAGCCGTGAGTCAGGGCTTCTGTGAGCATAGTTTATTTTGCCTGGACAGGGATGTGGTCACCATCTTGCTAGAGGGAGAGTGTGTGTGGGTGGTTAGTAACTTCTTGTTTCTTTGGTCAAGTATCTGATAGAAACAACTTGAAGGAAACAGGATTGATTCTCATCTAAACAGGAAAAGCTTCCTGCTTGGCTCAGCTTAATTCTTTCTGGTATGAGCTTATAGTGGCCACTTCTCATAGGGTGCCCTCGGAAAGAAACAGTATTAAGGTTTTTTAACCCTCAAAGCCTGCCCCTGGTGACCTCATCCACCAGCTAGAGGAAATCACTGTTTACTTATGCTACTCTGTGCCCAGCAAAGTGCTTGGTACCCAAGAGAGCTTGGATAAGCTTGTTCGGGCATACAGTGAGTCTGGAAAACCCGACACAGAGTACAGGCAACAGTGCCATGACCTGGTTGGTGCATTGACACTTCCTACGTGTCATTTTAATGCTTGCCTTAAAAGTGATGCTGGGGCCAGGTGGTGGCAGCACACACCTTTAGTTCCAGAACTTGGAGGCAGAGGCCCGTGGATCTCTGTGAGTTCGAAGCCATCCTGGTCTACAAATCAAGAACAGCCAAAGCTACAAAGAGAAACCCTTTCTGCAAAACAAAACAAAATAAAAAGATGACAGTCCAGCTCAACATGGCCAGGAAGCACATGCCAGATGATTAGCTTTAGTCCTGATCTTTTCAAAGAGGCGAATTAAAGGCCACTAGGTTCTGAAGCTATGTGGTGTAGAATGTATATAGATTTGTACCTCTGGTTCTTGGAATTGTATGAAGTGACTCATTGGACCACTCTTAGAAGGTCTACACTTTCAAGAGTGGATCTTCTTTCCCACGGTCCTTTGCCTCCTCAGCTTCTGGGAGAATGTTTTTCTGTTAGAGCATAAGTCCTGCCACATCACAGTATAAAATTTCAGGATTCTAACAGCATAAGAATGAGAAGTTTGGGCCAGTCCTGGTGGCACAATCCCAGCACTCAGGAGGCAGAGACAGGTGGATCTCTGTGAGTTTGAGTCCAGCCTGTTTTACAAAGAGAGTTCCAGGACATCTAGGGCTGTTACACAGAGAAACCCTGTCTCAGAAAACCAAACCAAAACAAAACACCCCCACAAACACAAAAAAAAAAGGTTAAAAAAAATGAAAAGATTTTTTTTGTTCAGATGTTTTTCCTTAACTCAAGGCTATAAGGCTTGGAGAGGTTGAGTCACCCCCGCCCCCATGTATACACAGGTGAGAGTAGTTAGCTGCTCATGCAAAAACCACATTTCGGGGTCTTCTGCTTCCATGTGGTTGAGCTATGTGGTTGAGCTTCCTTTCATTGCTGTTCTTGACAGCCACAAAAGGCTCACTTGCCTGTGTCTATAATGAGGTGACCACAGGGAGAAGCTTAGATGAAGAAGACAATGACATTGAGAAATAAAGACTAAAACAGAACTGAACTCATTTTCTTTCAGGAGGCGGGCGGGGAGGGGGGGAGGAGAGAGAGAAAGACACAGACACCCAGACCTTTGTCCTTTCCAACTCAGCATTTTTAGGTGAAAGCCAACAAGAACACAAAGACTTTTGTTCTAAGCTTTTCTTGTTGTGTTTTGTGAGACAGAGTTTCTCTCTGTAGCCCTGGCTTTCCTGGGTTTTCCTCTGTAGATCAGGCTGGCTTCAGAGATCCACTTGCCTCTGCTTCCCCAGTGCAGGGATTAAAGGTGTGTACTACCATGTCCAGTTATACCAGCATTTTCTTATAAGATACTTTTTGATTCTCAGTGACTGGACAAAATTTAAAGTTCAGTGATCTTTATCTTAATTTCCCTTAGTAAACATTTTTCTCAGACAGTGTACTATTTTTCTGTCAGGAATAAACTGAAAAAGCTCCAATTAGGAAAAAATCAAGGTCTCATCTATCCCAGACTGATCTGAAATCTCTTACCCTCCTACCTCCACCTCCCAAGTGTTGGCTACAGGTAACACCATTGCTTGGTTTATATGTTTTAGGGAGCTAGCCCAGGGCCAGGCAAGTACCCCCCAGCTGCCCCAATTCAAAATTTGGTTTCTTTTAGGATTGATTTTTATTTGATGTGAGTTTTCTGCCTGCATTCATTTATGTATATATACTACAAGTGTGCAGTGTCTATGAAGATCACAAGAGGGTACCAGATCCCCCTGAGCTGGGGTTACAGATGATTGTGCAAGAGCAGCCACTGGCCTTAACCATTGAGCCACCTCTCCAGCCTTTCCAATTAAAAATTCTTGAATCCTGTTTCTGGTCTTAGCTTTTAGGGTAGTGCTTTGTAACCTGTTGTTCGCTCCTGCTTTGGGATTGCATATCAGATATACTGCATATCAGATATTTACATTATGGTTCATAACAGTATCATAGTTACAGTTACAGTGTAGCAGTGAACTAATTTATGGTTGTGGTCACAGAAACATAATAAATTGTATTAAAGGGTTGCAGCATTAGGAGGGTTGCAGCATTAGGAAGGTTGAGAAGCACTGTTTTAAGGTCTTTATTTATCCTTAAGTAGTCCTCCTTATTATAAATTCTTCTTTCTTGCAGGTAGAAATGAATTGATAGCCAGATACATCAAACTCAGGACAGGGAAGACAAGGACCAGGAAGCAGGTACAGTACCCGCCTGCAAGGTTTGCATGTGAGCGAATGGCCCAGAGACATTGGGCTGCCTTGGCTGCTGTGCTTCAGCAATAGGAGCCCCAGTCCCAGTGCCCTGTAAGGAGTCTGCCCTGCCCTGTAGGTGGCTTAGAGTGGCTTTTTCCCACTCCCGAGCATGCACTAGTGTGATGTCATACACACGTGGCATGGTTCACTGCCAAGCCAATATCTGAACCTCGTCTTGCTAAGGTGTTTTCAATCCTGCCATTTTTTCCCACCTCCCTAGTTGCAGAAGACTGCAGGTGCACTTCCCCTGGCAAGCCAAGAGATTTGGTGGTTCAGTGTATTCTAACATCCTGAAACGATTATGTAATTATCATACTTTCAATGAAGTCCTGCCAGTGGCCTTTAGCAATGGCCTAAATGCAATACTGAGCCATACACTTCCAGGGCACTGTGGCTTTTTTAGCAATGGCCTTATGTCAGCCTCTGCTGCTGTAACTGTGAAGCAGGTACAGTTTTTATACGCCGCAGAGCAGGAATGGGACTTCTCTTCTGACTCTGTCCAGGGCTCTATCTTCCCTGGTTCTTTGGGACACAAAGCCACCCATATTTCTGATGTGATCATATTGACAGTTGGAATGGGTGGGAGATCAGTCTCTAAAATCAGAAAAAGAAAGTAAAACAAATAACCCAAATGGGTGGCTCGTTAATGGGAAAACATATATATATATTTTTAATGTTAACCTACGTGGAATGGCACGGCACAGAGTTCAGCAGCTGCAGCTAACTAGATGTGGTAGAATATACCTCTAATCCCAGCTATTTGGGAGTCTGAGATTTCTGGATCTTTTAAGTCCCAGTTCAAGACCACTTGGGCAAACATAGTGAGAGACCTCATCTCAGAATAATTAAAGGGAGGGTGAGGGGACGATGCCTAAGGGCTGAATGCAACCAGCTCAACCTCGTCTCCTTAAGGCTGAGCTGCAGTATGCGCACCCTCCTACCCCATCCCTAGAGAAAGCTTACCTTTCTGGAGTGTGGATCAAGGGGCTGAGCTCTCCCCCAGAAATGCTGCCTATGCTGACCCCTTGCTGAGACAGCAGACAGAGTCAGGCAGGCACTGTCTGCTGGGGATGTACCCAGCTATGGCCCTCATTGAGTCAGGGCATAGAGGAGAGAGTCTGGGTAAAAAATGAGTATCCAAAGGAGCCAGATGGAGTGGGTGAAGAAGACCGGGGAGCCCCTGCTTCTCTGGAAATGGGAAGAAAGTGAATTATTGAAACTCCAAAACCAAATTTGACCACCAAAAGATCTTTACTCCTGCCGAGTCCTGCTGTTAAGAGTCGCTGGAGAGTTTGAGACAAGTAACTGCCAGAAAGCCTGTGGCCTTGAACTTGTAATGGGAAGAAGGTTCACATAATGCAGACTGGCGGGTCTCAAATGCTGAACTAACTGGCTTTTAGCTGGTGAGTTCTGGTCATTTGCCTGGCAACCCCTTCACTCGGGGAGTTTTTAAATTTAATCAAGTCCCACTGAAATAGATGCTGGTTTGCCTGCCCGGTGTGTGTCAGAGGCCTAACTCATCGCCATCTTCAGGGTGCCTGTAAGCCATATTTGGCGACACTTCTCCAGCATGCAGTGCAGCAAAGCGGAGTGGTTTTTCAACCCAGATTTTAACTGACTGACTGGCCTGGCTGGCTGGCTGTAGTCACACTCGCGTTTTGTAATAAAATGCATATCCACTTGGCACACAGGCGATTCCCGAAAGAGTCGAAGGGCTAAAGGCATTTTAAAGGGGGGGGGGGAGGCTCTGCTAACTGGGTCCCATTTCTCTTGGTGTCAGTATTATTTCAGCGTTTGCCACGGAACCTAGAGTCCTCCAGGAGATCAGAACTCCCTCACAGCCTCAGCTTTTATTCTGTAGAACACGTTAATTTATGGACAGTCCGTTCTAAATTGAGAAAGGGGGATTTTTCTCTCCTGACACTGAGGTGTAATTATTTTCATTTCCCTCTATCCCTGCCTTTTCAATTTTGTAAAAATGCTGTCCCCCTCTCATGGCTTTGCAAATGACGTTTGCCCCAGCATTCACCTGTGATTTCAGGTGGGAATATGGGAGGTGAGCCCGCCCAAACTTCTGAATCAAGTCCCTGCAAGTGAGGTCCCCATCCAGAACGCTTTAGATCAGTGCTGGGGGCTTGGTGTCTGGCTGGGACTGTCTGTTCCTAACCGCAGAGCTTCGTTGAGATGCAAATAACCTCCCCTTCCCCGCCCCTCCCAAGGAGTAGCGATTTTATATTTGATTTCCTTTTTTTGTTTTTTTTTTTGTTTTTATTTTTGTTTTTCTCGTTTTGTTCCCCCCGCATAAACCCGAAAAATGTAGGTGTCTAGTCATATACAGGTCTTAGCAAGAAAGAAAGTTCGAGAAATTCAAGCCGCCATTAAGGTACGTCTGGCTTGCCCAGTTGTAGGGGGCTTTTCATCTCCATGGTTACAGGCTTTTCCTTTGTTTTCCTCCCTTCCCCTACCCTGCAGGTGTCTAGTCACATTCAGGTTCTTGCCAGAAGGAAATCTCGTGATTTTCATTCCAAGCTAAAGGTATGCGCTTTTCTGCTTTTTGGCTCGTGGTTGCTATGCACCTCACTTCCTGTTTTCCATGGTGACTGGTGAATGCCTGGTGCCGGGATTCTTGTAACCTAGCCTCCTAGCATGTGAGAGCTGTTTACATTTCTTTGTGTCTAATCTCTCTGTACTGGCCTCACATTTAAACTCTGTGTGCCTGTGTGTGTGAGTGTGTGCGTGTTCCCAGTAACAACGCAATCGCAGCAGAGAGCTGGTCTTGATAACTTCAGCACAGAAACATGATTAAAAAAAAAACAAAAACAAAACTATTCTAATAACTGCCCTGTAGCACTGAGCTAGCAATTTGCACCCAGAGAAACAGTTGATATATACTTAAAAAAGAAAAGAAACAAATCATTCCCTAGAGTTGTGAAATGACTTTATAACACACATTTAGAAATGACTCTCCTTTGTATTAAAAAAAAATGCTTAGGTGGCTGGAGAGATGGCTCAGTGGCTGAGAGCACTGCTGCTCCTCCAGGGAACAGAGGTTCAATTCCCAGCATCTTAGCTGCTTCCCACAACCGTCTGCAACTCCAGTTCCAGAGGCTCGGATGCTGTTTTCTGGCCTTTGCCAGCAAAACACACAGACACATAAATAACAGTAATAATCTTAAGAAAATGCATTTTCATATATGTCATTGAACACAGTGTTTACATCAGAAAATATTGTCTGAGGGGCTGGAGAAATGGCTCAGTGGTTAAGAGCACTGGCTGCTCTTCCAGAGGTCCTGAGTTCAATTCCCAGCAACC
>LOEQ01000011.1:658327-672608 GCA_001685075.1 Bramus lutescens
TCTGGAAGAGCAGCCAGTGCTCTTAACCACTGAGCCATCTCTCCAGCCCTTAACATGAAGTTTTTACTTTTTGCTAAATTTTAAATATATAAAAGTCAGTACATGGTCAGGTGTGCTTACTCCATACCTGTAATCACAGCACTGGGGAGACTGGGAGGCCGGGGCGGGGGTTGTCACAAATTTAAGGTCAATCTCCTAAGCTTACCATAGCTACATCACATAAAGCAAAGCACAATACTTAGGTTTGTGTACTCACTCCAGAAGTGACTTTTTGCTTCCTTTTGCTGTTATTTTTGTTACAGAACAATCAAGACCCCGGGCCTTGATCATGTGGGAGAGATGCAGGGGGCCGAGTGAGCTGGGATTGTATAGCCCAGGGAATGCTCGCCTGGCATGGTTGGATCCCTAGCAGTGTAAAAAGGAGACCAAGCATCAGGAAAGGGAGGATGGTGTCAGCCACTCAAAGTAGACACTCACAGAGGCCCTCAAGGTAGAGAAAGGAATGAAAGGCATTTGTGACCAGAGCACCAAGATAGTGGAAATTCACACAGTCAAAGGTTTATTTTATCTTGATCAAAATGCCTAAGAAAGGAGCAAAAGTGCTTCCTTCAGGCCTCTGGGAGCTTATCTTTGAGGATGCTTCCCTGCCTTGACAGAGCTCCTGGGACCCAGGACTCTTCTGCAAGTGGGTGTGTTTTAGATGACCCAGGGCTCTGTTGCTGTCCTGATTCCTTCAGCAAAGTAGAAGGTCGACCCACACAATGCAGTAAGCAAGTGCCCTCTAGGTCTGAAGCCTAGATGGATGGAATTCACAGATGCCAGCTTGGAGCTGGCTGTTTGATGTTGTCACCAGCTGCATGTGCTGTAGCAGCACCTGCCGTCTGACACCCTAGTCCCCTGCAGTTTAGAACCCTACTGAAATCTCAGATGGGGTTGTAGGAAACAGCATAGTCATCTGAGTACCTGCTCGGCAACAATTAGAATTCTTTCCTCCTCTGAAGTGTTTTACTCTCCACGAATCTATCCAAATTAGCTCTTTTAGAGATTCTGCAGATTGAGACTCAGCCTGGCATGGGAAAATAATGCAGCTGTGTTTTCCATGTTTTGCATATTTTCTTTCCTCTGTGGAGTTCCCACACAGAGCTTTTTGCTCTGAGTCTCCTTCTTCACCCAAGATGTCCAGAACTATCATGGCAGAGACCCTGGGATTTATGCATTGCTGCGCAGATGGCCAAGGGAGATGGACGGAGCCAGCCTTTTTACCTCATATTTGTGTTTAAATGATCGCACAGCATGAGAAAACATGAAGAGGAGAGGAGGCCTTCACTATGTCCTCACTGTGGCAAGAGTCTGTCTTGGGCAGATTTGTTTTGTGTCCGGCTATGGCATGCAATGAAGAAAAGCTCTCAACAGTGCCTCATCCAAGCAGCCTGTGCCTCTGATCTATCCAGTGACTGAATTATTAGCTATGCGAACTCTGCTGAGGCCTTCCTTCATTTCTGCCCTGGGGCCCTTTGTGATTTGCTCTTCAAACAGACCTTTCTTTCTAGTCCACCATTCCTTCTAATAAGCAAAGAACTTAAAGTTCAGATCATTGATTTTATTCTTTGAAGTTCAAGAACTTTTTGGAGCATCACTCAAGTACGGCCTGCTGCATCCAGTTAATGTTAACATTAAGGCATACTCCAGGGGAGACAGCCATGGACACTCCGTATGGTCCCTGGACCACACGAGGAGTGGGACCCAAACAAAACACAAGGTCCCAAGCCTTGATGGGAACCTGCATCCTTCAAGCCGTGTCTTGGGTTTGAGAAAACATGCTGGCTTCCTTCAGGTTCCAGTCTTCATGTTCTCTTGCATTCATTACATGAATCTTTTGAACTCAGAGGCACAGTAGCTGATGTGAGGTGGAATTAGAATTTCCGCCAGGAATATGGCAATGCAGGACTGACTTTGTGAGGGAGTCCAGCACTGAATCTATTTGCCTCTCTATGCAGGCTGAACAAGACTCAAAAATTTTTTTAGGGTAAACTGAAGCAGCTCTGTTTTATGTTTTTATCTAAATTGAGAAATCTCTTGCTAAGCAACCTCCAAGGTGTATCAGAGAACACTCTAGAATAATGCTGGTGACCAAGATTGTGCACTGAAGACCAGAGCTCCTGAGCAGCAGGTCATAAGGGAAGCCTGGATGGTGAGCCAGTGGGTTGCCATCTTGTCTGATCCTGGCTTCCCTTGCTCTTGCTTTAGCAAGGAGGCAGAAAGGACTCAGAAAAACTTTGTGACCTGTCTGGGGTTAAAGATCTGGTCTGTCTGGTG
Organism: Bramus lutescens; assembly: GCA_001685075.1. Taxonomy (NCBI): domain Eukaryota; kingdom Metazoa; phylum Chordata; class Mammalia; order Rodentia; family Cricetidae; genus Bramus; species Bramus lutescens. The sequence goes on from LOEQ01000011.1 coordinate 660,644, forward strand.
CCAAAGCAAGTTCTTTGCAGAGCTATGCAGAAGCTATGCAGAAGGGTTCCGGTGGACTTGGTGCTGTGCATGGGTCTCTCCAGCTGGCCTTTCTCCTGTGTTTGAGGGAAACAGCGAAGATGTGCAGTGAAGGCTAGCTCCCACTCCAAAGCTCAGCTGCCAGCTCCCGTATACAGGACTGAGCTCCAGACCATAGCTGGCCCACATCCTCAATTCTTAGGACAGTCTCCAGGCTCACCTACCCAGCTCCTCATTTGCGGTTCTTTGTGAAGCCAGGGGCCTACATCAGAAGAAAAGAATCACTGTGGACAATGACACAGAGCTAAACATAGCTCTGTACATTTGAAAATGAACAATGTGTAAAAGCCTTGAAAATTTTTTTCTTTGTTGTGAATGGAGTCTTCGGCATTTCAGAATACAATGCGATGAATTAATTGCTACTCATTAGGCAGCAAGTCAGGCTAGCACTGAATGTGGCTTCCCTCCTCCTCAGTAGCTGTGGCCTGACCAGAATCACCCCTTTTGTGTTTGCTCCCGCCTTCTGCAATGATAGGCAAATTAGAGATCGAAGCTAGAAAACATTCAAGTGCCCCATCCTTTGCCCAGACCACCTTATGTTTTTGTGATGTTTATGTGCTCAAGGGTCACGGTTAATTATTGTAGAGGTCACATGTATCCACACTATGCTTGATTAGACACATCTGCAAAAGTAATTCTTAGGGAAGTATCTCATGGTTTGTCTTTTTCGGTAGAAAGAATTTTTTTCCCCCAAGCAAATTGCTGTTTTCTCTCCCTTGTGTTAAATTTTATGTTGCTGGGGAAAGCATGTTTGCAGGAAATTATATAATAACTTATGAGAGTATTTTGCTCTTGGTCGCTATGACTTTACATGTATTTTCCTGCTCTAGTGCTAATTTTTCCATATGGATAAATCAGATTGGAATCTAAATTCCTAGATGATATAGCTCATGAATAAATTGGTGTGTTTTATCATTTGTATATATACTCTGTATATTCTATATTTGAGAACTTTACAGGTTGTATATACTATATATAGCATGCTATTCATTAATAGATGGCAGCTGAGATACATTACAAATAGGCACGTGCATTCTGTTTATATGTATTATCCTCTAAGTTTTTCTCTGGAAAATGTTTAGAGACAATGAGATCGTTTTTGCAGGCTAACTGGGTGCTGACAAAACAATGAGAAAGGAGGGAAAGGGTCACATGATAGCTGGAGTCTGGTTCCTACAGTGTCCTGGACTTGAAGGACGCCCTCTTCAGCCATGTGTATTCACATTACTGCCTTTCCATTATATTACATACAGGTATTTCCTTAACACTGTGTCCATTCTGATCACAAAGAGGAGGCAACCAGCAGATCAGAGCTTGTCTTCATGAATATGAAAGCCTGTATACTAACAGTTTGTGAATTTTCAGGCTGAGGAATCTATGAGTAATGCAGCCTGCTGGACTGTGCAGATGGGGCAGGGGCGATGAGGCCCTTGAGAGTGGACAGCATAAATTAAATGGCCAGGAAGGGGGAGGATAGATAATGAGGTTCTTACCTCTAGCCCAGACTTTGCCAGCATCTTTGGCCCATGTTTGCTACTCTCTGGCAGTTCAGTGGGCCATGGGCTCAAGAGAAACAGGGAGTGTGAACTTGTCTCCCGACTGTTTCTCTTCTGCTGTGTACACACACATACTCAGTGTTTCCTGGGGTCTAAGACAGGCAGAGCATAACTCAATATTGACTTACTGCAGTGTTTCAAGATAAAACAGTACATTCATCCTTTGTAAATCTCATCCTCATCTTGGAAACATTGAGAGGTGCAAATACATCTTAGAGTGAAATTAATTTGGTGTGTGAACACAGCTCACATTTCTTACACGCACTGAGACTTGCGTGGTCCATCAGCCCCTCTTCTTTTGTGTGAGGGTGAGCGGAGCCAACAGATAAAGACCAGGATATTATCCCATAGTGACACAGGCAAGCAGTTTACCCAGGTTTGACTCTTGGGGTGATAATTTTTCTAAAGCCAGGCGCATGTCTCTGTGCTGCAAATGACAGCTGAGAGATTGTCTTTCTGAACTCCCATCAGGGTAAGAGTGTCTGCAGCCAGGCTCTTATCCTGATTTTCATGTAGCCCTGCCAGTGCTTATTATCCATCTCCAGGGTTGCTTTAGATTATAGACCCCCCAAAACACACACATGCACGCATGCACCACAACCCTTTTAATTTTACCATGTATATTGTGATGAAAGACCACTGCTATGAGATCTAATGAATGGAGTATTTCTGCTGAAAATGGCAGGAAGTCACAAGTGTAGACATTTCAGTCCATTTACAGAAAATTGCCTGCTCTCAGGCAGGTGGGTCAAGTGCAGGAGCCTCTAGTGGAGATAACATTTCTGCCCCATGCTTGGCTTTCTGTCAGGACAGGCAGCTAAGAGGTGCCCAGATCTGAACAAACTATTCAGTTGCTTCTGTTCATTAGTTCACTAGCCTTACAGATTATGATATGCTGGTTATAATTCACCAGCCACCCTCATAGCTACAAATGCCTGCATTTATAATGGAGCCAGGAGGGTGTAAGAAATTCAGGTACAGTTCTTCCTAAGTGAAGAAAGTGAACGGCCTGACTTGACTTGCCCTGGGTAGGATAGGAAGCCAGATACTTGAATCCTTATCTGGTATAGTTAACTCTAGGAAAGTTCTGGGTACTCCAGACATCACAGAGACAATGCCTCTGCTCTCATGTATTTGTTTTTATTAATGTACCTGCCAGAGTGGCCAGTGTTGTTAAGTAGATGAGTCATATCTTGTTCTGAAGCTGTGGAAGTAATCAACAAAGATAGTTTTTCTCCCTTCATGCTGACTAATTTCTTTGTTTCAAAAGAAGGAGAATGTGGCTGGTGATCTGGCTCAGCAGGTAAAGCACTTGTGCCAAGCCTGATGATCTGAGTTCAATCCCAGGGCCTCACAGGGTGGAAGGAGAGAACTGCCTCCTGCAAACTGGCCTCTGACCTCCACGTGGCAGCACATACATCCTTAATAAATGTCTATCAAGCCTTCATGGGTGTTTGAAGAACTCTTGAACATAACTAGCAAAGAGAAATGTTTCAAGCAGGTCTGTTGTAAGGAGGCCGCTTGTTGGTTACCGGCTGCTCAGCCCCGAAATAATCACACAGAAATTGTATTATTTAAATCACTGCTTGGCCCATTAGCTCTAGCTTATTGGCTAACTATTACATGTTAATTTAACCCATTTCTAGTAATTTGTGTATTGCCACGTGGCTGTGCCTTACCGGATAAGTTCCATTCGGCTCCAGTGGGGCTACATGGCTTCTCCCTACTCTGCTTTCTTCCTCCCAGCATTCAGTTTAGTTTTCCCCACCTAGCTCTGTTCTACCCTATCAGGCCAAGCCAGTTTCTTTATTCATTAACCAACCAATAAAAGTAACAGATAGACAGAAGGACCTCTTATATCACAGGTCCTCATAGCCAGTAGGTCGTAGAGATTCAAGGAACTGGTTTCTCTCTGACCTGGGCTTTGGTTTCACAGGTCACCCCCTAAAATGCACCAATCTTATTCCACACTAGGCCAGGCAGACACACCCCTCCCATCAGCATCTCATAGACACAAAATTCACAGGTCTCTGAGAGGCTGAGGACTTTCTCATGGAGCAGAGCCAGGTCCTGGAGTGGTTCCGTTCTTCAGAATTCACTCCAGCTGAGCAGCAAAAAGTCTGGGCCTCCTATTTTTAAAGCACCATGTCTGGGCACCAAAGAAGTTGTGAAGCATAGGGAAGACACCCATGTCCATTCCTTTGCCATTACCTCAGCAAATTGCCCAGAGAGCTTTTATAACCTCACCAGGGATGGGCCCAAAGAAAATCTAGCAAGTATGTGTTGGTGTCAGGCATTCTTTCCTGTGAGTAGAGCCATTCTTACTGCCTATAGATCCCTTCTGAGGGGAGGGATGGGGCCAGGTGAAGCCATGGGGCTTTCAAAGTGGAGTGACTGGCACTGATATCTGTGCCTGTTGGGCTCAGCTGTGCTTTAGGACACATAAGTGCTCCCAGTCTATCATAAAATTTTATTTACACACACACACACACACACACACACACACACACATTTATATATAGCCTTAAATTCTACTTGCATCAACTTCAGGTTAGACAGGCTTCAGATTAGAGGTTTGATTGGCTAGCCAATGAAGAGATCCTAAGTATCTTTCCTAGTCACGCTAGACCATTCTAGCAGGGGCCAGCAATCAAGCAAGTGTCCCAGCCTTCACTGTGCCCTCGATACAGAAAGTGCCTTGGCATGGCAGGTATCCTCAGTGTGCCAGTGCAGCCTGGAGAGCTGGCTCAGGGCTCACTAGCTCTTGAGTATAAAATACAGAAATGTAAAAATGCATCCTTAGCTCCTCCTGTTCGCCCTTCTTATTCTTTCACTTAGTTTCAAACAACTTGTAGTAAGATAGTTTTATCCTTTGCGAACCCGTCTCTTGATAATGAGCTTTTAGAAAACTTCTCAAGATGTCCTGGTGTGCTGGCGCAAAGTGCTGTCCACATTTTGGAGAATCAAATGCATCCTTGTTAGAAGCTTCCAGAATTGTTTCTGAGTCTGATTCTTTCTCAAGCTCCTCTTAATCTTCCCTTTGGCTGCTTGTCCTGTTTATCCCTCACCTTTGGTTAACTGTATACTTGGAAGCTGCCAGGAGGCTGACACTTGGTGTCATCTCAGTCACTGTCCCTCACTGTACACTCCGAGAGGCAGCTTTGTAGAAGGTTGGTGGTGTCACTATTTTGTTCCTGCTTCAGTGGCCTGTGGGCTCTGAGGACAGACCCTCACACCCCTCAAGCCTTGCATGTACCTATGGGGCTTGCTACACACAAGGCCTGACCGTTGTTTCGTTTATAGTGTTGACACCACATAACAACATAGTCAGGGAATTGGGGGGTGGGGGTGTTAGGTCAATGGTAGTTGTTGGATAGCTATCTGTGTGGTACTCCCCTAAAGTATAGAAAATGCCCACATTCACATTTTTTTAACACCCAAATGTTGTGTTTATACATACTATTTTTTAACTGAAGAAGAAAAGTAACCCTGCCTTTGTACGTGATTCTTTTAACAAATTGTTTATTGTTGTATCCAGGTAACAAGCATGGTAAGTATATCCTCTAAACTGAGCATCTGCATTTTAGCTGTGCTTGGCAGACTTTTTATTTTGGCTAGCTTTGTGTTACCAGTCTTGGCTTTGTAGAAAAGAATCCATTTAGGAAAGGAACGACTGTAGCATCACCTACACTCTGAGCTTTGGTAAAGGAATCACTGTAGCCTTAGCCCCATAGCATGTGCCCTGACAGCATGCTGCTTGGCTGCCCCCTGCCCGTCTGCTGCTTCTGAGCTGCCCATCCATAGATGCCTTCTAGGGTTCCTGGGCCTCAAATAATACCAGCAGGGCCTGGCACCGTGGCCCAGTGATAGCAGGCACCCAAGTAGTGCTCCTTATATTCTGTAGATGGCGCTGTGGCCCAGTGACAGCAGGTACTCAGGTAGTGCTCCTTATATTCTGTAGATGGCCCTGCCTCTGCTGATCACCGTGCTTCTTACCTCTCACTTGAAAGCAGGGTCACCCTTACCCTAGTGTGATAAGTCTTGAGAATTCTTCTGGAAATAGAAACAATGGATACATTGTTTGTCTTTCTGTCGATTGGAAAATGGATTAAGGGTTTAAAACCCAACCTTGCCACTAGGTATTGCTTGCTAGTAGCCCCAGTTCCATAAGTCAGAGTCTCAGCCTCCTGGCTGTGGTGATTTCTCTCTGTGCATGTGTGCTTTCCTGGCCCCCGTGTGGCTCTGTATTTTAGTCTTTGTGCTCGTGGCTGTACTGTTTAACCCACATGGTAGTCGTGTGTTCTGTATTAAGTATGTGTATCATTGTCATCTTCAAGGATCAGACTGCCAAGGACAAGGCCTTGCAGCACATGGCTGCCATGTCATCAGCCCAGATCGTTTCGGCTACTGCTATCCACAACAAGCTGGGGCTGCCTGGGATTCCACGCCCCACCTTCCCAGGGGCACCGGGGGTAAGTTAGGAACCGAATCCAGGAATGATGGTTATTGGGTATGATGGTATAGCTACTCATGAGGCTGATTTAGGAGTATTATAAATTTGAAAGCCTGTTTGGTCTATGTAGTAAGTTCAGGGCCAGCCTGGTCTACTTGATGAGGTCCTATCTAAAACTAGAACTAAAAGGGACTCAGGTGAGGATGTGGCTCAGTGGTAGAGCACTTGCTCGTATATTAAGCCCTCAGGACAATCCACAATATCACAAAATAAAATAACAGATGGTGGATGTACAAATGGATAGATAGACAGACAGATGAATAGATTAAAAGACAGATGATAGATGGATGATAGGTAGATGGGTGGATGGATGGGTATATAGATGTTAGGTGGATGGATAGATAGATGGATGATTGATAGATGATGGATGGATTCATAGATATGTAAGACGAGGAAGGTGAGAGAGATGAGGCTAGAAAGAAAAGAGAAGAAAAATGGAAAGAAGAAGAAAATAGGAAGAGATAAATTTTTTGTTTTTGGTGTTCCATTTAATAGTGACCTGCCTCTTTCACTCTTTCCTGCTTCTTGCTCTCCATCCCTGTATCCTTAGGGTCACTTTTTAGCAACCACAGGGCAGCTCCTGAAGGCTGAGAAGCTGTCTGTTGCATCTGGTTTCACCCCAAGGCCTTCTTCAATAGTCTCAGTGTCATGGCCATTCTGTAGATGCCAAAGCTGGGGTTACTCAGTAATGAGGCTCCAGTAGAGGTGTCTCGGCTGATCATATAAGCAATACTGTCAGGATTCAGCCCTTCTCCCTCAATGGGGACTAGCAGGCCCCAAAGGCCTTAGGTATGCTCACTGCAAAAATGAGGGCCCTAGTTGCTTCTTCAAGCTCTGGCTTCATTTTTTCAAAGTCCGTCTGTTGCTCCATTGGACTTGGAGAACTACATACTTTGGGGGTGTACAGGAAACACTTGGAGTAGAGGAGTGCCAGTCTGTGCAGAATAAACTCAAGTGCTTTTGCCTTGGCCTTAGGAGAGTTGTCAGGATGCAATGGCAAAGGAAGCTCCACACCTACCCCATTATCAGGTCAGGGGTAAGCTATGGTCTTGAAAACACCACTGACCACACCTGTACTCCAGAAAGATGATAACACAGCTGGCGGGTGGGAACACTCTGGTGTTCTTCAGGAGAGACTTAAGATTTTGCACACATCACAAACTGTTTAATGAGAACTTATAAATAACCGTGAAGCCTTTGCCTCTTACCTTCCAGTTCTGGCCTGGAATGATACAGACAGGACAACCAGGATCCTCACAAGAGTAAGTCTGGAAAGGGCCCAAATAGCAGGGGGAGATAGCCCACCCTGGGTGATTTCTTCTGTACCAGGCTTTCTTAGAGGATAGGGGGAGGAGAATCTGCCAGTTTTATGTCCCCATGTTCTGGGACTTGGCAGAGGATCCACCTTTCAGAGTTAGCACAGATGTAGATTCATTTGTCCCACCTTCAATATTAGCAGTGACACAGCCAGAAACTTGAATTAGGTCCCTTATTCTTCATGGCTTTGGCTGCAGCACCAGGGGCTTCCTCACCTCCTAGAGGTCAGCAGAGACACTGGCTTTCCATTGTGGCAGTCCCTGCGATAGGAGTGCCTGATAGAAAATCCCAGAGACCCCTTGAATTTAGGGAGCAAGTTCAGCCCACAAGAGTTAAGGGCAGTTTGGGGATAAAACAGAAAGGAAAATTTCTTTGTATATATTGAGCCATGTGGTCTAAAGAAGGGAGCTCTTGACTCATGGCATCCCAAACCTTGCCTGGGCTGTGACAGATGACCGTGGTCTCTGTGGGCATGAAAAGTGCTCTCCGTGGGTACCTGCTATACCATGGGGAAGCCAAGCTGAACCCTGTCCAGCTTATCCCACGAAATCATCGAGTGTTCAGCCTCCACAGCCTACTGACCGGCCTTTCCTTTGGGGGGAGAAGCTTCCTTTTTGTAGATATAGTTCAGCATGAAATAGGCAACCCAGTGCAGCCCAGAGAGCCAGGCAGTGTGGTGGGTCATGGGGGAGTCCTACTGGAGGCCAAAGCTACCACTGCACCCACGATTTTGACTCTTGCTAACCGTTTGTCCCTAGCGTCAAGCCCTTTGTGCAGCAGGCCTACCCCATCCAGCCAGCAGTCACAGCCCCCATTCCAGGTGAGTCTTCTTGTTTCTTCTTTGATGGGGAGTGAGGGGCAGCCTGGCTTCTTTTGTCCCAAGAGTGCTGTGATGCTATTCTTAGTCAACTGCCGCCCCTCTTCTTTTGAGGCCCTCCTAAGGGTGAGTCCTATCTTGAAGCTGAGAAAAGTCCCAGGTTTCTCCCATCAGACTCTGGGTCCCTTCACTGAAGAGCTCCTTCTCCCGGGGTCTAGAGAGATGGCTCAGTGCTTAAAAGCACTGATTGCCATTGCAGAGGACTTGGGACTATTTTCCAGCACCCACACAATATCTTATAACCATTTATTAAGGGATAAAATTCCCTTTTCTGACCTTTGGGCACCAGACACACATATGATACACATACATATATGCAGGAAAAGCATTTAAGATGATAAAAGTTGCTAAATAAGAATAAAATTTAAACCAGCCATTTCTCCCAAGAGCTCTTCCTGTGGGGTTGTCAGGAAACAGGAAGCCCGGCCACTTTCACCTAAGATGCTGGGTTCCACTTGGAGGGGGAAGTTGTTGTGGTTGCTGTCCTCAGCAGCTGCCAAGCCCTGCAATCTGAGTCAGGCACAGATACCTTCAGCTTTCTTAGTGAATTTCAGTTCCTGGTTGGTTTCCTTCTGCAGTGGAGGGCTACCATGGAAGCTCAGAGCAGAAACTGTGGGCCTGGCTGGCCCTTCTGGCTCGCCATGAACTCTCTTACCCAAATATACATAGTGTCACTCAGCTGAAATTCTTGTGGTATTGTATAATCCTTGATTTACCCCTTTAGTGCCCCAAATAAAATTCCAATCCCTTGCTGCCCTCTGCTTCCATGGAGCATCCTGAGGGAATGGTCACAGTGTTGAGATAGAAGGTGAGCCAATAGAAGCAGTGCTCTGTGGGTCCTGACTTCACAGAATGCCTTCACAAGCATTTCCCTAGATGCTTCTGCCATCCTTCCCTTGCTCTCCAGCCTGCCCTCTTTGCGCAGGACTACCTGCCTATATTAGTCGCTTTGACAAAATTTCAGTACAAGCAGCTGCAGGGAGGAAAATTTCGTTTGGGTTCCCAGTTTGAGGATGTAGTCCATTCATCGTGGCAGTGAATTCGGGGTGAGAGGAATGTGAGGCAGCTGGCCACATTCCATCCACAGTCAGGAAGCGGAGAGACGAATGCGGATGCTCAACCCTGTCTCTTCTATACGTTGTTCAAGACTCTGGCCATGAGTTGGTGTTACGCTCCTTCTGGGTGCCTCTTTCCTCGAGTTAAACCTCATGGATGTTTTACCAAAGTGACTCTAAATTTAGTCAAGCCTGACAGTGGACATTAAGCATTATCAACCCTCACAGTGTTGTCCTCCTGCCACGGTTCCTTAACCTTAGCTGAAGCTGTCTTCATGATGAGCTTCGTGCAGTCTGCTTAGCTGTCACACTGCCTGGTGCCCCCAGTGGAGGGAGTCGTCCTTCCCTTCTAGGCCCCACTGAGGTCTAGGACGAGGCACAAGTGGACTTGTGTAAAGGTGACCATTGTTATTTCAGGGTTTGAGCCAGCGTCAGCCCCAGCTCCCTCAGTCCCTGCCTGGCAAGGCCGTTCCATCGGCACAACCAAGCTTCGCCTGGTGGAATTTTCAGCTTTCCTTGAACAGCAGAGAGACCCGGACTCGGTGAGTGTACCCAGAGGTTTGTGGCTAGTGGGAAGTGCTTCTATGCGTGCTCGTTTCTTCACCTTGTGGTCTATCCTTTGTTGACCCCCTTTCCCTTACATCTGTATAATGTCCTGTGTAGAAACAGCCAGACAGCCGTTCCTCACCCAGGGAGAAGGATGCTCTTGGCAGATAGCTCCAGCTTCAAAGGTGATTGTTCACTGCTGCTTGGACTACAAGCTCCAGGGAGTACCTAGGCTGGTGGGCAGGCCCTCACCAGGCTTATGTCTCATAAAATTTAACAACAGGTAACATTACTGAGCATTCTTGTGTGGCTGCTATGGTATAAAGTAGTTGAACAAAATTAGATAAAAAATGACAATGGATCAGTAACTTCTTCAACCATGTTGTTAATTTCTCTCGGTTAAAGATTCTTTCTAAAACACTAAAACCTAAACAGTCAACCATCATATTATCTAGCATTTCTAAGTTTGTGCAGGTCCCCCCTGCCAAAAAAAAAAACAAACCCCAAAATAACAAAAACATTATCTCCAGAAGTAATGTTGGTGCTCTGATAGCTACTGTGGACTGCAGTGCCTTATCGTGTTGTAAATACCAGAACGCAGGCATCTGGAGTCTGTTTGTCATTTGCTTCTTTTCCTTCCCCACCCACTCCATCTTGTACACATCATCCCATGCATATGCGCACCTCCCTTCTTCCCCAACCCCATAAGCCTGTACCCTTTGTTCACGCCCACTCCTTGGCTTAGAGTGTGAGGGTTGCATCTGTGTGTGGGTGAGGCCCAGGCAGCAGTTGAAGCAATCATGAGTTAGTGTTTGGAATCCTCACCAAATCCTTTCCATGCTCTATCTCCTGACAGTGACCTCTTTGGGGACCATGCTGAAAATGTGGTTCCTGGATTCACTGTGGGTCTTGCTATCATCTGTTATCAGTAGAAAAAATCATAAACCAGGCATGGTGGCAGACAGATCTCAGTGAGTTTGAGATCAGCCTGGTTTACATAGCAAGTTCTAGCACAGCCAGGGCTCCATCGTAAGACCGTGTCTGAGACACAGAGAGAGGGAGGGAGGCAGGCAGGCAGATAGATAGATGATAGACAGACAGGTGAGCAGACACAGTTTGTCCTACATGAATACTATGCTGAGTAGCATCAGAGGTGACCCTCTGAGCTTCTGCTTGGCTGGGGGCAGAGGTGACCAAGGCAGAGGCAGTGCACCAGATGTTATCAAAGTTCCAAGAGTTCATGTGGGATCCTCTGACATACCTGCCCCCCTGAGGACTGACAGGGAATAGGGCTGCTGCAGAGTTAGGAGACAGTGAAGTAAAGTGGGTAGCAGAAACTGAAGAGGCACTTGGCTAGAGCAAGGTTGCAGCTGCATGGTCTGCTCTTCTCCGGTGGCTGGAGGCTGTCTGGACTCATCCACACAGGTGGGGGCTTTGTGATGACAGCAGAAGATCACAGTCTCATCTCCTTTCTGCATCTTGTGTTTGTTCCTGAGTACTTTGCCATTGATTCTATCCCCATAGTGCCTCTGTAGACAGGTTCTGTTTTCCTTGCTTTGCAGAGGAGGAAACTGAGGCCAGGTGACTTTAGTTACATAGTTAGCAAGCAGGAGGACCAGACTACATCCTCTCCTGAAGTGTTCTCTCCTCACTGCTGTAAATCGCACCATTGATGATGGCCCCGAACTGCCTTGTACGGTCCTGACTAGGTCTCTCCCTCTGTACCCTATCGCTCATGTTTGAAATTGCCTAATCAAAACCACATCAGCTTTCTTGACTGTGGTCCCTCAGTGTGGGTGGAACATCCCCAAAGTTGCAGATGCTCGATCCCTTATAACCTACACACACCCTCCTCTGTACTTTAAATCATGGGTTTGAGGGGGAGGGGTCGTTTTTTGAGATAAGGTTTCTTTGTGTCATGCGTTTCTTTTTTTAAAATATTTATTATGGATACAATATTCTGTCTGCATGCATGTATGCCTGAAAGCCAGAAGAGGGCACCAGACCTCATTACAGATGGTTG
>LOEQ01000011.1:672663-686514 GCA_001685075.1 Bramus lutescens
TTTGGAAGAGCAGGCAATGCTCTTAATCTCTGAGCCATCTCTCCAGCCCCTCATGTGTTTCTTGTTTTAAATAGTTTCATACTGCACTGTTCAGGGAATGTAGATGACACCATCCCATAGAATGAGGTCCCAAACTAAATAAAAAAAAAAGTAAGTATTCTAAGGGCGAACTAAATAGGAGTATGTCAGAGGCTTCTAAGCGCCAGTATAGAGTAACTGTCTTTCCTCACAGTTGAAAGCTGCTTGATCTTCATGCACTGCTCCTGCAGAGAACCCACCCTCCTTCAACTCCAGCTCCCAGAGATCCGATGCCCTTCCTGGCCTCCAAGGCTTTGCATTCTCATTAAAGACACATGCATACAGACTCATAATAAAAACTAAACTCTTTTTAAAAATAAGGTTACTTGATCTGTAGTTTAAAAATGTCTAGTTTCAGCTGGGCGGTGATGGTGCACGCCTTTAATCCCAGCCCTTGGGAGGCAGAGCCAGGTGGATCTCGGTGAGTTTGAGGCCAGCCTGGTCTACAGAATGAGTTCCAGTACAGCCAGGACTGTGTTACATTGAGAAACCCTGTCTCAAAAAACCAAAACAAAGACAAAACAAAACAAAACAAAAAGTTGTGTAGTTTCAAGGCTAGATATGTAGCTCAGTGGGTGAGGGTTGTTTAGTATGAATGTGCTAGACCCTGGGTTCTGCCCACAGCATCTCAACAGTAAGAGCGTAACAGTTTTAGACAATGAAAACACTTTCTAATACTTTCTAATGTATCTTGATGTTGATGTTTCTGACTTGGGGTATGACATTTATATCAGATTCACCAAATAAAATCTTAACGCTGTTATATAATAATGTTATCTAGTCTGCCTCACATAATTTTTTAGAACACTCATTCTGCAGTTAAATGTATGCAGATGAATGTATGGGGGCCGACTCAGTTAGTAGAGTGCTTGCCTAGCGTGAGAGCCTGGGTTATTGTCAGCACCACATAACTTGAACATGGTGGCCAATGCCTATAATCCCAGCATTTGGGAGGTAGACACTGAAGGATCAGGGGTGTTTACACTCATCCTTGAATTGATAACCAATTACAGGCCAGCCTGGGCTACATGAGGGCCCAAGTGTAGTCTCTGTGCTGGAAGAGAAAAGTGGTAATTGGGTCCTTGAAGTGAAAGGGAATTAACCAAGTTATTTAAAGCATCTAAAAGAGTCTGAAGCGCCAGCCTTTGCAATGACCTCACCTACCATACACTAGGCAAATGCCCTGTGTGTTCCCTGACAGGCCTGAGTGCTGCTTCAGGATCAAGATTAGGCTGAAAAATTCAAAACATGTGCATGATTTCTTTGGCTCTTGAGACTTTCTGTGACTTCTGAGACATTAATTTCATTGTATTTTTTTCTGTGATAGAAAAGTTATGGTCATTTAAAATACTCAGCTGGTATGTTTAAAGACATTTGGAAATACTTAAAATTTAACATGAATACATTAGTCACATTAATTTGATAAGGAAATTAGCAAAGTGGCCAATAATTCTAAGACCTTAACCAAATTAAATGTTGCAGTTGGAGTGTCTAGCTCTTTGCTCCGTCTCTACTTGCCCCGTGTTTCCTTCTGTGTCTTTGCAGCAATGTAGGTTCATTTAAATCGTGAGGTGGTGAAATATCCCCAGGAGGGGCTGGGGAGATGGCTTACAGCCAAAGACCACTTTCTGCTCTTGCAGAAGATGAGTTCAGTTCACAACATCCACATCAGGCAGCTCACCAGGCACCTGTGCTCATGCGTACATCCCTACACACAGACACACATGCATACATGTAATTGAAGTAAGTCTTAGAGAATAGTCTTAGTAGGAGAACTTAGAGGGAGTGAGAGTGGAAAAAGAGCCAGACACAGTGCTGGGGAGTTCACTGAAGCTCGGTGCTAAAGTAAAGCCACTCTCCCTCTTCCTGAGAAAGAGGCTGAAGGGGATTTCTACCTCCTAGGCCACTTTGAACCCTGGTCTTCTGTGTCATGAGTTCTTAGCTGCCTAAGGTAAAATCCCAAGAGCCTGGAACCTCGCCAGTCTCCCTGGTGCAGGGCTGCACACTCTGTACCAGCCTTTCTTGAAACCCCACTGGCTTACCACATGACGCTGTTGTCATCACTAAGGACGTCTCAGCTTTGCGACTGTCATGTGGACAGTGTTAGTTCCAGTAGCAGTTATGGCCAGTACCCCTTAAACCTATCCTATGTGCCAACACTATATATTAGCTTATTTAATCCTTATGAAGTAGTGTGCCTAATGTTTGACTGCCAATTGATACTCAAGATGGGATTCATATCCAGGTCAGTTGACTCTGAGCCCTGAGATTGTGACCAAAAGGCTGTCTGGTTCATTTGTGTCTAAGCAATAGCCTGTGTTCATGGCCCAGGGCTGCGAGGAACTAAGGGGAGGATAATAGATGGCTGCACGCCCCCTGCTGGCTCCATGTCCTGTGTGCAGCAGATGGCAGCACTTCCCCAAGTTGGTGGTTGTTTATGTTGGTAGGAAACCAGCAAGGCAGTCTCTCTGTTACCTTTGGCTCCACTAGAAGCGAAGAGAAAAACAGCAGAGGGTGAAGGAAAGGAGGAAGAACCTAAATAACAAAGGCTGTTTTAGAAGTGGTTGGGAGTCCTTGAAAAGTGCGCTTTCTGCATGGTTTCAGTGTTGGGCATCGAGTGTGAAGTGCAAGCTCCTCCGTGGATGTGGGCCATCTAGGGCCAGTCCTGGAATTGGGGCCCAGTGCACAGAGGGGAATGTAGGCAGCTGCTTCCTTGTATACACAAAAGCTCCTAGTAGGAAACTGAGTGGCGTCCTGTGTGTGCCTGATAAAGCCTGAATGATTCCTCATCCCCCACCCCCAACCCACTCCTGGAACCAGGAAGCTTCCTTCAGTGGTGTGTTGCCTTGCCCCTCTACTCACCTACAGCACAGCCCCTCCTTGCCACTCTCTTCCCAGGTGCCAGGTTCCATGCTTCATGACCACTGTGGTCTGATTGCCAGCGTGAGCAGGAGCTGAGCGCAGAAGAGAATGTCCAGGGTTGCTTAGAGAAGGGGACACTGGGAGAGGAGATGATACATAGTCCAGCTCCGGTACTGGAGCATGCCTGACTGGCAAGGTCCCCCTAAGCTTGCCTTTCTTTGCGCCTCCAAAGTATGAGCTCCAGGGACAAGGCTAGTGTGGAACTGGATAGTCTTTCTGGGGTCTTCTTTTACAGCTCGGCAGTCTGTGGTGACAGAGAAGTAAAGAACGTCCTCACCTGGACTCTTCTGCCTCACTTTCATGACATCTGTATGTCATACAAAGATGAGATTCCTTGGCTTCTTGGTGTGTGACCCTCAGTTTCCAGGTTTTGTTGTGAGCCTAGTAAGGTCTCTGAGTAGCTGACTGTGTTAATTGCATTTTGATGCTGTCTTTAGGCAAATCTGACATTGCCAAAGTGGCCTTCGATCTGGTCTTGAAGTACTACGATGGGAAATAGGGCCAGATGGTGGGTAGTGAGAGCAGAAACTTAGTAAGCAGCCGCAAGAGGCAGAGGGTACCTGGGAGGGCCAAGCACGCTGATGGAACGTAGAGGATCTGTGGCACCAAGGAGGAAGCTCTTACAGTGTCTTGCCATCCTTAAGCTAAACAAGGCATTGACATTGGTACTGGGATCCAGCCTCAGGAGAGTTTATGTAGCATTGGAAGCAGTTCCTAGATAGATGGAAGGGTTGGCTATTTGAACTTTGAATCAAAAGCCAGTGGCTTGAGGCATTTTAGGGAAATTCCAAGCAATAAATCACTAATATCTAGTGCTGGCTAAACAAGTGCCCTGCCCCCCACACTGCCTTTCAGAGAGAGAATGATGTTAACCTCAAAGCAGGGGAGAAAGAGGATCAGGATGGACAGTTAGTTAGTTCATAGCTCAGTGTGGAGGATGAGGGCAAAGTCCAGACATTTGTGTTCTGCTAGATGGAAATTGCTGAAAGGTGGCCTAGGCCAGGGATTGACAGTGCCTGACTTCTTTCTGCTCCTTATCTCTCAGTGGCTGGAAGCCTCTGGACCGTGGGACCCTGGCCTGTGGTATGAGTCAATACCCTCCTTGCCTGAGGGAAGCCAAGTTCTCTGCTGCAGGGGACCATGGGCCTCTGATCCAGCTTTCATTGATGTCCCCTCAGATAACCTGATTCCTTCCAGTAAAGTGGTTGGACCAACCTAAGCCTGAAGATGATTTAATTTTCTTATCTTTATAGCTTCTTGCAAAGACTTAAATGCCCAGATCCAGTAAAATTCCTTTGTCAGACCACAGTTTTGATGTTAGTGGGTTCAGGGAAATGTCATCAGAACAAGTCAGAAGAAACTAGCATGTGTGAGAGAGGATGGGCGTGGGCTGGAGATGATGTGGAATTTAGAGTCAGTTCTAAGCATCCTTCGCCTCTGCCCTGGGTGGCTGCAGCAGGGTAGCGTGTCAACTGTGAAGCTTCCAGGTTGGGTAGGGGCTGCTAAGCCAGTGCTGTGTCTGCCTTGTGGCTGACTAGGCAGACTGTACAGCAGCTCTCTTTCACTTGACCTTCACATTCACCCCGGAGATGATACAGCCCAGAAAGGCTAATAAGCAACGTGCCTCAGGTTACACAGCTCTCCAAAGGCAGATTCCTATCTCTGCATCCTTAACATTCTTAGAATAATGGTCTCAAAGCACATTTGACCTTCCAGAGCTCGAAAGGGTGCCGCATCTTGTTTCGATGGTTGGCAGGACTCAGGTGGGTGGCTCCTAGGTTTTCCTCTGTGGTGCTCCAGGAGAACCGGAGATGGTATCCAAGGCTCTGCCTGATGCCCAGGCGTGGTTCAGTCCCTCAGCTCTTTCTCTGAGTAGTGCTAAGTTGCCCCACACCCAGCACAAGGCTTCCCATAGCTGCAGCCCGTCTGCAGGGTGGTTTATATTCTCTGAGCTGGTCTGCGAACTCATCCTCTTTCTTCATTAGCCTTTGGGGAAGAGGCAATTGAAAGCATCTGGAAATGCAGGTTTTATAGACATTTCACAGAGGCTCAGCCAGGCTCCGTCTGCTTTCCTTGGCGGCTTAGCATCCCTCCCGCTTGCTTGCCTTCCCAGTGGCCACCTTTCACTCAGACATTGTGCCCTTTCTGCTGCACTGGGTGGAATTGGGAAAGGGAAAGAGGCATCCTGGTAGGAAGTAAAGGGATATAACACCCTTAAGCTCAGGAGGACTCTGGGTTCAGGGTCACCTTCTCCCTGGCAGCTGCAGAGGCCCGTGCAACCCTCCAGCCTCTCCTGGCTGAATCTGCAAGTCACTTTCTAGACCTGACTCCACACCCATCCCCTGTGCCTGCCATTAAAGGCAGCCAGGTCATGCGAGGGTGCTGGACAGACAGTCCAAGCTAGAGTGTGTCAGGAAGCAAATGCAGGTGATTTGTCCTCATTCAAATTCAGCTTGGACACCAGTGTCCTTCGACATGAGGAATTTGTCTTGATTTCTTTAGATTCCTAAGTGGATTATAATTTTTCTCTTGGTATTATTTGACAGCAGTCATTTTTCAAGATTTTACCAAGTTCTTCAAATACTTGGAATTTTTGGGAGAAGTTTAGGAGAAGATCGCCATCTTCAGGTTGCATGGCGCAGTGCAACTTTCAGGCCTATTTTAGGGCACAGATTTTCTTTTCTCCTCCCTCTTTCCCTCCCTTCTTCCTTCACTGCCTTTCCAAAACTGAAACAGCCACATCAGAAATCTCTACATGAGGTAGAATATCAGTCCTACTGGGGAAAGGAAAGAGGTTGGAGAGGGAAGGAAAGAAAACAGTGATACCCCAGTAGCCATTGGGTGAGTTTCTGTTCCTTGTTGTCGTGGGTTAGGTACATCCCCAGCTATTTCATTGCCATTTTAGAGGACAGACGTTTTGTGCTTCCTCAAAGGGAGCCTCTGGTTCTGGCATCTGCTAGCAAGAGGGAAATTCAGAGACCAGGTTGCAAGCCTATTCGCACTCCAGTAGTAATGGTAACTTCAGGATAGTGGGACTCACCCTGATGAGCCTGGAACTTCCCTCCCTCCCACCATCCATTTCTGTTTTAAATCAGTCCTTCCATGTTGTTGCTGCCTGAGGGATCACACTACTTCAGATTATCCCAGCCCATGCAGAGAAATGTCACAGTTACAGAGTGAGTGGTATTTCTGACAGTTTCTCTGTGCTCACTAGATAATGTAGTTTTCATAATTCTCTCCTTAATCCTCCTGCAGTCATGTGGGCAGAATGGAGGCACCTGAGATAGAGGGGCTGAAAGCCACAGCCCAGAAGGTTCTAGGAAGTGGGTGGAATCAGCAGCAAATCCAGACCCAGGTCTCAGGGTCCAGGTCCCCTCACTCCTCTGTGGAGCAGCAAAGGGCAAATGAAGCTAGGGACCCAGAAGACAGAACCTTGCTACAGGAGGAAGGCTCTTCGTTAGCCCTTCCCCCACCCTGTGTTCTGCGAACCCCAAGGACTGCTGTGAAGGGCAGACTAAGATCACAGCAGTAGAAAAGACAAGCTGAGAGATCCCTCAAGCCTCAAGTGGATTTGCCTTCTTTGGGGTCCCACATGCACACCATCACCCTGATTTCTGTGCAACTGTCTTGAGCCATAGAGGAACTTTACAGTCTGACCCAAGCTTCTTTGAGGCCCAGGGAGCTTGTAGTCAATATCAGATAAACATCCTGAAAGCCATACTCTTGTTTCCTTTTATGGTCTTTTTCTTCTTCATCTCCCCACCCCCACCCACTGTTCCATGGTAGTCATTCTTGGGCTGTTTATTTAAGCTAAGGCAAATTGAACCATATGGTCCGTACGGAAAATAGCCATATGCCACCTGTGTCTCCTCACCTCCTAGTCCCTCTTATTAGCAATAGCGCTGCACAGCCTTTGTAACCACGTCTTTGTGTGCTTTTACATGTAATTTATTATCACTCTGTGTATGTGTTTGTGTATGTGTGAGCATGTGCACACATGAATGTACATACCATGGCATGCAACTTGGGAGTTGGTTCTCATCTTCCACTGGTGATGGAACTCGGCTCTTCCCTCTTTTGAGGGGCCCTCATTCATAATTTTTAGAAAATACATACTGATTTCTTACTATGGGAGAATAGGATTTAGCTCTCTATTAACATATGTTAAATATAAAATACCTGTTTCTGTTCTGCTTTTAACCCCTCAGTGTACTTTACCAGAATTTCTGGTTTAATTCTTATTTCAATTACATTGCAAATCAGTTTTATTTTTTATACAGCAATGTGACCTGTTAGCTCTATCGCCTTTCTTAGAGATGTGTCCCAAGAGTGTGTGATTGCCTCTGTTTGTTATCTGTCCAATTTTTTTATATCTACACAGGCATATCTCTTCTGGGGGTTCCACATGCACCCAGATACCCCATTTCTAGTATAATTCTAGAACTTTCTCTAGATGTTCTGATAGAGAAATCTCCCGGGCCCATTTTCCTTGCTACCACCTCTCCAGGACCCCATAGCCCATGTCCTCATTGACCCAGTTACTGGCCAGGTTCCTCTGAGAAGGACCCTTGCTCATTTATTCTGAGAAATGTATCCTATAGTTATGAAAAAACTTCAGGGAAGGTCAGTGTTCTGAAGTCTCCTGTGTCTGAAAATGGACTCTACTCTCATATAAACGGGTAACTGGTGTGTTTATTTTTATTTTATGTATTTTAAATGTCTTTTCATGTGTGCATGGTACATGTGGAAGTCAGAAGAGCCCTCAGAGGCCAGATCCCAGGAACTGGAGTTATGGATGAAGGCCGTGTAGGTTCTGGGAACTGAACCTTCCAAGAACAAATGCTGAGCCATCTCTTCAGTCCCCATAGTCATTGGATGAAAAGCACAGTTTAAGTGTGATGTGCAGGAGAGGCAGAGGTGACCCCACATCTTCGGTGTCCTCATGATTATCAGTGTGTGCAAGGGTGCAAGGGTGCTTGCTTAGGTGGGTAACATGATTCTGGACACAGAACTAGAATCTCATAAGCTGCAGACGACAGTCTGCACAGTCTTTGAAGAGAAACAGCTTGTAGTGTTTGCTTATGAGTTTACTGTTCCTTGCTCAGTGCCTGGTAGACAATGGTAGGCGGTAGGCGTGTCTACTGACTACTGTGTCTGTTGTTGCCCTTGGTATATGTGTGACTGTTTATAGCTATTAAGTGCCTAGGAAACTTTGCTTCTTAAAATGTTTGTTCGCTTTAATTTTTTATGTTTCTGGTTTATGTGTGGCATGTGCCATAACATGCATTTAGTGGTCAGAGGACAGCTTTGTGGAGTCCTCTCCTTATCCGTTACACTTTCCACCTCCCTCCTCCTCTCTTGCCAGTGATTTAACCAAGAGTGTCTTTACCCACAGAGCCATCTCCTTGGACCTGGTTTTTGATGTTTACAAATTATTGTTTTCAACTGAACAGGTTGGGTTTTGAAGAATTATAGTCCTGAGCTTTGTCACAGGTCGTTTCCTGACAGCTACTTCCTTTTGAAAGTGTTTTCCTACGCTGGTTTGTACGTGTGTCCGTTCATTCTCTTAGGGAGGAGTTATAGCCTCACCCAGTGGTCTTTGGAGTTTCAATTTTGTTTATACTCAGGCCCGAGCACATCAGGTTGCTTTGTTCCTTTTGCCCTTTGGGTTTGCAGCCAGGACTCCTGAACTGTCCCAGTTGAGTTGCAGGGAAAGCCAGGTCTGTTTGTTTCCTGCTGTGGTCTCCAGGGCACCTTCTCCAGCCTTTGTATTCTTAGAAGCAGAGTCACTCCTTGGCGGCACTAAAGCCCACAGACACCACTGGCCAGGCTTTGGTTCCGTGTCCCTGGCCTTGGAGAGACAGTGCCAGCTTCTCTGTCCCTTCTCTGTCCCTTTCAGCCCTTCAGGCACAGAGGTCATATCCTCAAAATAGAAACCTTTGTAGACTCGGTCTACTGCACTTGTGACTTGATCTAGAATTCTAATTTAATTTCACGGATTTGGGGACTGCTGTTCAGCTTTTCTTCTCAAGTCAGCTTTCAGAAACAATTGAGTGCACATTTGGGAGGGCATAGGTGCTTCCTCAGGAACATAGTGGTGGTTTCTGTGCGACCCAAAGCCTGGCTCTCACATGGCCAAGCTTTATTCTTGACTCTAGGCCTATTCCCAAAGTGTAACTTCAGACAACAATGTGTAACTCTGAGCTCCTGGTTCCTCCTCTGTAAAGAGAAAAAGTCCACTACAGCAAGGATGACCTGAGTTATCCTTATGAAAAGCATGAATCATGACAGCCTGGGGACACCAGACCTGGTCTTCCCTTCCACACAGGCCAGAGGTTCAGTTCCCTGAGCAGCTGGCTCTGAGGACCATTAAACCTGCCACACACCTTCTTCTGCTTGCTCCTAGCTCGCGAGTGATGGATATTTTTTTCCCACCCCAGGATGGAGTAATTATCCATAACCCAGACCATTAGTGGTCTAGTTTATTGACTGCTCTGTGTCTGGCAGTCTTTATGCCAAGCACCTTCTGTCTATAATAGTTACCTCTGGGACTCTTCTGTTGCCCAGGCCTTCCACAACCAGTGTGCATCGGAAGTTCAGAGGGCTCCTTCTTTGTGCTCAGTCAGTACCATGGTTTTCAACTTGTATGACCCTGTCTTGGGGAGATGAAAACAAATGTCTCCTGACCCCAGATTAGGCATCAATGATAATTCAAAGTAAGGATTCCATTCAAGTCTCCCTTGGGAACCAGTGACTCCACTGGGTTCCCTAATGATCAGGAGTGGGGGCTTGTGGTTGACCCCCTCCTAAAAAAGAGCCACACCATTAAAAAAAAAAAAACTTACCTCAGTATCAATGGCAACTGCCCCAGGCTGCATAAGTGAGGTCCCATTGCATTTAACTGTCCACATTCCGTCTACTCATGGGGGTCCTGTCTCCTCAAGGCAATGCACAGCTGAGGCAAAATTATTATGTAGAGCTGGGAAAGAGTATGAACGAGTGACTAGATCTCTAGTGAGGGTCTGATGGCCTTCCCCACTCCCTTCTCCCATGAGGAAACCACAGCAAGCTGGCTCTTGAAGGTGTCCAGGGGCAATCACAGCTGCCCTCACGGAGATGGGACCTGCTCTGGGGCTCAAAGGATAGAGTTCCACAGTGTGGCTGTTCCTTCTTGGCCCCTGTGAGTATGATCAAGTTTGCCCCTCTGTTCCTGACTTCTTGACAAGGAATGGTCTGAACTCCAACATTTGTGCTGACCTTTCAATGTCAAGAGCAAGAAAACTTCAAGCTTCAGAGCCTATTAGCTTTGTTGCCACTCTGCCCTAGCCTGAGGACCACCTGAGGACCAACAGAGCTGGGAGCTCAGGTGGGATACGTCATTCCATGCACTGTGCCCCTAAGGGCCCTGCTGTGCTCCATTCTTTCCCATGACTCACTGCCTACAGGAAGCAGCAGAGCTGGCAGAAATGGGGCCTCTCAGACCTCAGGCTAGAGATTCATAGTTCCTTAACCATCACAGTACCTCACATCTTTCTGTGGCTTTTATTTTCTCGTCATTGAGAAGATGGCCTTGGGACTGGAGAGATGGCTCAGTGCATAAGAGCCCCTGCTACTTCTGCAGAGGATGAGTTTGGTTCCCAGCATCCACACGGTAGCTTACAGCTATCTGTAGCAGTGTCAGCTCCATGGGCCTTTGTGGACATCAGGCACGTATGCTGTGTATATACAGACACTCAAGGACACCCCCATACATATGAAGATTAAAATGAGAAGATAGTGTGACAGCCTTTGCACAGATGTCCCCTCCCCAAGCCACAACACAGTGGCTTTGCCTTGGTCTTTACAGGCCTTGGAGCATAGGCTCACTCTCTTCTTCCACAGAGACCTGCAGGCTCTCAGTTTGGGCTTGAAGCTGCCAGGCATCTGGTCCCTGTGTTGAGTGTATGGAAAAGTTTTGTAGGGTCCTGTTTTCATCTCACCTGGAATCCGCTAGTCTTGGAAGCCTTGGTAAAGTTAGCACTCAGAAGTTGCCTGAGTGAGGATTTGACCATCCTGAAGAAGATACCTACCCAGTCATATTCTGCATGCATGGGATACTGGCATCAGATGAGACGTCTACCCTTGTGCTTCTTAATGCCATGGCCAGAGTTCTTCAGTTGGATAGCAGTCAGGAGAGCAGCCAGCATTCCCTTGGGATATATTTTTTAGAGTTTATAGCCAGTCATCCCAGTTGATGAAACTGAATTATACATGACCCCAAAACACTTCCTTGTGGTAGTACTTTTAATATGCAGGTATTCGCTGTGCATCTCAGGAGTGTCATGTAAAATGATAGCAGCTGGCATTTGAATGCTTGCTTTTCATTGGCTCTAGGATCTATGACAAACTTCAAAGTATGGTGTCATTTAAACCTTCTGACAACCCTATGAGATTCACTCCATCCTTGCTGCTTCTTTGGACACTAAGGAGGCAGAGTCATTGCCAGAGATAGCTTACGCTGACTAGGGTTTTGTTCTTGAACTGGCTGAATCTGGACTCCACATTTTTTACCATTGAGCAAAACTGTTAAGAGTTTTTCAACAATTTGAATGTTAACTATACCAGTCCAACTCAGGGTAATAGTTGGTGAGCTGTTGGTTTAAACCTTTTTGTCAGGGGGTGGTCTGCTATTCAAAGAACTGGAGATGTAGTGTCTCTTGTAATTCCTTGAATTTATCTGGAGCCCCTGCTCACCTGGACGTTCCTCGGCCCGGTGACTTAATGGGAAATGCAGGTCTAAAGTATCTGGTACCAAGTTTCTAAATAGTAGCTTCATGCTCAGCTACACATTGAACCTCATTGAGGAACTTTAAAAGTGACCCATGCCTGGCCTCAATTTTCAGAGGTTCCAGTTTAGTAAGAGTGGGGAACAGGCATTAGTGATGTTTTAATAATTGTTGGGAGTCAGGACACACACCTTTGTGTTCCATGTACAAGGTCTTAAGCCAGGTATGGTGACAGTACATTTTATCCCAGTCCTTAGGAGGCAGAGGCAGGTGGATCTATGTGTGTTCAGCCTGGTCTGCACCCTATCTCCAAAACAACAAATAAACCAAATAAGGTCTTATAACAAAGCAAGGGAAGAAAGAGTGTCCTTTGACAATAAATAACTGAATAGAATTCAAACTTTTTGTTTCTTTGTTCCCAGTTGACCTATGCTTTTTTCTTACTGTCCCTGTTTGACCTTGGAGAGTCTTTACTCACTGCCCGACCCTCACTTTGCACTCAACTGTGTTGACCTTCCCTCCATACAGAAGTTTTATATGGCTTCCTGTGGTGGTTAGTGTCCCAGAGGCTCAGCACTCTTGTTTCTGCCAGAAGGAAGGGAGTACCTCTTTGGCGAGCTGGGACTGAAAGTGCATTGTGGGTGGTCCTGATAGCAGCTATAATCATCTAAGGTTTGTGCTGTGGATAAGGAACTGCAGCAGGTGTGATGTCACTGTCAGGTGAGCCAGGTGAAACTTGGTTTGGTGGTTGATGGTGCTGTGGTGTCTTAGTGTACCTGGGGAGCCCTCCTGAGGCCTTTCAGAAGTTACGCGGCCTCACCCGGCAGTGACAATGGTTGTTTTCCTCTGTGCTCTAATGGATCTTTCCAGAGGTAGCATTTCAGGATTCTCACTCGTTCCCCATTCACACAGGTGAGCCCTGTTCTCTGAAAGCGTTTGTAATGGGAATGTCTCCGCTGGTGTCTTGCAGTACAACAAACACCTCTTCGTGCACATCGGGCACGCCAACCATTCTTACAGTGACCCGTTGCTTGAATCTGTGGACATTCGTCAGATATACGACAAGTTTCCTGAGAAGAAAGGTGGCCTGAAGGAACTGTTTGGAAAAGGCCCTCAGAACGCCTTCTTCCTCGTAAAATTCTGGGTGAGTAGACAAAGTGATTTCACTGGTTCCTGTGAGCCAATGAGCGAGCTGCAGTTCCACAGTGTCTGGGTAGGTGGCTTATTCATAGGGTGGCTCAGAGGTGGCTGAAGTCACAGTGCAAAACTTGAGACACCGCTCCCTTTCTGCTGCATTTCACCCCATTAAGCCGAGTGACCCTTGACTTTCACTGGAGCATGGAACCTGGAGTCAGGATGAGGATAGAGTTGTGTGCCTCAAGATTTTCTAAGTGTCAGAGAAGATACACAATATCTGCTTCATTCCTGGGCTAGGATGATGGCTCAGTCAATAAAGAGTTAGCAAACACCAACACAGGGATCTGCGTGTGATCTCCCACACCCATGGCTAAGAGCCAGGTGTGGTAGCATGTGCCTGTCATCCCAGTGCTGAGGAGGCAGAGATGGGAGGGCCGCTGGACTTCACTGGCCAGCCAGAGTAGCCTGCCTAGTGAGCTTGGGCCAGCCAAAGACTTTGTCTTTGCCTCCTGAGGGACCTTTGGTCTGTATACACCAAAAAAGCAAGCATTTCTTTCCTGCGTTCACAGGACACAGCCACTCGAATTGCCCTTGATGCCTGGTCTTATGATGGGCCTTCACCTCTGAAAGATACTCTATGTCCTTTCCCCCAGTGGCCAAGTGTTTGCCAGCGGCCTGCAGATAGAGCTGTAGGGGCTGAGTGGGGAGCACAGGAGACAAGCCACTAGCAATGAGAGTTGGTTAGTCTCCAGTCTATAAAGAAGAAGCTTCAAGTGTTTCTGCCCTTCTAGGCCTTCAATGACCAGTTTCCGAAGGGCTTTCCTCCTGTGTTTTGCAGGTCCCTTGGACCTGTGTACCCACACCCCCTCATACTCACCTAGAGACAATTGTCTTTCCTCTTCTGCCCCCAAGCCCGCTACTTCCTCTCTCAGCACTGAAGCAGAGCGTT
>LOEQ01000011.1:701974-722710 GCA_001685075.1 Bramus lutescens
GGATCTCTGTGAGTTCAAGGCCAGCCTGGTCTACAGAGCAAGTTCCAGGATAGAACAGAGAAACCCTGTCTTGGGGTTGGGGCAGGAAGAATCTGTCTTCATAGTATCCATCACAGCAGATTGTCCTGTTTGACCCTAGTGGTTCCTCCCTTAGGGTCTTGAATTCTCTGTGTATTCAGGCGTAGTGGTCACTTCTGTAATCTCCTTCCTCCATGGTTGTTTGGGTCAGTGCTAGCAGTTGTATTTTGGGGTGGGGGGGCAGAGTCATGCCCTCTAAGTTTGTGTTACCTAGAATTTTGTGAAGTACAATGTGTGTGGCAACACACACACACACACTTTTGCTGAAAAGTGAACCAAATCCTTTAAAGGTCACTCTCTGCAACATTTTTTAAACTACTAGAAAGATAATAGATTCTGTATATAGCAGTCAAGTTATGCTTTGTTTGTCACTAGATATTCTACACAAGTCACAGAGCGCATTAGCAGATGATTCATGTTGAAAAGTGCGTGCTTTCAGAAGCAGCCATTCTCTGTGCTTTGAAGTGTAAAAAAAATACTCAAACCTCTTTTCCCTTGCAGACGGAGTATGCAAGGTTCGAGAATGGCCGGTTTGTATACCGAATAAACCGCTCGCCAATGTGTGAATATATGATCAACTTCATCCACAAGCTCAAACATCTACCAGAGAAATATATGATGAACAGTGTTTTGGAAAACTTCACCATTTTATTGGTAATGTTGGTCTCTCTCCTGGTTTGGCATTGGCAGAGTCTGTCCTGAGGCTTGCTGAGCACAGTGAGGAAGGTGTGGGGGGGGAGGTAGTAAGGGTTTCAGAAAGGGAACTTGGATAGCTCTTTGGTGGTGACCCAGCCAGCAAGCTTGAGCTGTACTGGGGCTTGGGTTCAAAGACGGGTCCATCTGCGACCTGAATCCAGAACAGAGACAACAAGAAATGATGGCCCAGGCTCCTCTGCACTATGACTGCCGAGTTAAGAGAAGTTGCCCCAATGCCTTGATTCTGGATCAGTTGCCAGAGTCAGAGGCTCTCATCCTCAAAACATGTTCATAAAATATTGTGTAATAGCTTTCAACCGGAAGGTCAGAATGCCAAACTAAAACTCAGTGAGAACAGTTTTCCTAAGGGGCTGACGAGGACATCTGTGGTGGGACGGCACTCTGAATAGCTGCCACATTATTCTGTGACTAAAATGGTGAGCCTGAGGGTTTACCTTGGGAATGCCATACCTGGCTTGTTGCTTCCACTGGAATGGGTTTCTCAGGCAGATATATGCTGTTCTGTTTGATTTGAAAGGCTTGTTTACCCTTGTTCTTCTTGTTTACAAACAAGTTCTGATCTAAGCTTTATGTGGTAGTGCATGCCCATAATCCTCATGCTTGGGAGGCTGAGGCAGGGGGATCAGGAGGTTGAAGGCAAGGCTGGACTATATAATAAGACCCTATCTTTAAACAAGCCAATGAGGTGGCTCAGGTAAAGGTGCTTGCAACAATAGCAACTTAAGTAGTCATAACATAGCCATAATTAGGGGTCAGTGCCATCAGGGACTCAGAGTTTAGACATAGGGCTGCTTGCACGGATGGTATCTTTCCTACAAGCTTGACTTACTCTGGAGAGAGAGACTCTTAGTGGAGTCTCAGCTGTGCCTGTGTGCTCCTCAAGCTTAGAAACTGGAAGTCTGAGGAAAATGTAGAGCATCTGTCTCTCATAGTCACCAGTGCCCTTTGGTGGATGATGAGTTTACATTGTGGTGGCAGGGAGCAGGTGTCTGCTTCAAACTGTGTCCTGCTGCATTCCATGTTTGGTAGCTGGGGAGATGGCTCAAGTCAATAAGGTGCTTCCCAAACACGTATGAGGACTGAGGACTGTTTCTCTGCACAAGAACACTGGCTTCATGACACCACCTATGATCCTCAGCGCTGTGGAGGCAGGGACTGCTCAATCCCTGGAGGTTGTCAGCCATCCTGGCCTCATCTTGAGCTCCGTGTTTAGGTAGAGATTATATCTCAAAAAGAAAAAAAATAAGATAGAGTGAAAGCATGATCAAGGAGGACATGCAAGTTCAAACTCTGGCCCAAATACACGCAAAATCAAAGTGCGTGCAGGTCTCGGCACTTGAGAGCAGGCAGGGAGTGTGACACTCTTTTCTAGACACTCAAACCACCCTGTGACTTGAACTCGTAAGTGGGTGGCTACCCACTTTTTGAGCAGGAGTTTCAACTCCAGCTCTGTCTTTGACAGCACGTTGAGGAAGGTGATAGCCCCAGTCCCAACTTTGCCTCAGAGAGCTGGCTGAATTGAATGTGGCCCTGTGATGTCAAAGCCAAGCCCCTAATTCTCACAGAACCCAGGTACCTGTTAGCAACATGCCTCTGGACATATGACATCCACCAGCAGAGCTATCCTGGGACCTCACTGGCTTTGGTTAAAAATGTATCATTAAAAGCTAGTCATAATGGCACATGTGTGTAATCCCTGCACTTGGCAAGTGGAGACAGGGGGATCAGGAAGGAGTTCAAGGCCAAACTAGCCTATAGAAAACCCTCTCAAAACAGCAAAAGCAAATAAACAAAATATTTTGATACAACCAATTAATAATATCCAAGAAACATTTGTTAGGAATAATATCATGTTGCTGAAGAAATGGCTCAATGGTTAAGAGTGGTTAAGGTACTGGTTATTCTTCCAGAGGACCCAGGTTCAAGTCCCAGCACCCACATGGCAGTTCACAACTGTCTGTAGCTACAGTTCCAGGGTACCCAACACCCTCACACATACGTACATGTAGGCAGAACACCAGTACACATAAAAAAGAAAAAAAGTAATATCATAGCTTTAGGAAACCACAGACTTGGGAACTACAAAGCACAAACTGTCTAGTTGATGGACAGGAGAAGTTACACTATCTGGACAATTTAAAGCCACACAGACTCATAGGCTAGGCTCTCTGGTTGCACCCCCTTGCCTTGGGAATTGAGCTGAATACACAGAAGCAGTGATAGCCCAAGCAGAGCTGAAAAAGACAAAGGTGAGCTATGAGCCAGTGTGCTTTGGATCTCAGTCTCTTTGATATCAAGATAACAGAGGTTGGACCTGGTGCTGTAGCTTATAATCCCAGATTCTCAGGAAGCCAAAGCAGGAGAATTGCACATTCAAGGTCTACCTGGGCTACTAGAGAGTTCAAGGCCAGCCTAGGCACCTTAGTGAGACTCTGTCTCAAATTAAATAATGAAAAGATGGGGGCCTGAGAGCTGGCTTGGCAGTTAAGAGTGCTTGTTTTTATAGAGGACCGAGGTGTCTCACAACCATCTGTTACTCCAGCTCCAGTGGCTCTGACATCCTTCTGGCCTTTGAGGGCACCAGAAACATGTTACACATATATGCATGTAGGCAAACATGCACACATATAAAGTAAAATCAAATAAAAAA
The DNA here is from genome assembly GCA_001685075.1 of Bramus lutescens. Classification (NCBI taxonomy): domain Eukaryota; kingdom Metazoa; phylum Chordata; class Mammalia; order Rodentia; family Cricetidae; genus Bramus; species Bramus lutescens. The sequence continues at coordinate 705,420 of LOEQ01000011.1, forward strand.
CTTTAAATCAGAGTGAAAAGAGGCCTGGGGATGTTTGGTGGTAGAGAACTTGCCTACCATGCATGAGGCCCTGGGTTTTCAATCCTCAGTATAGACAAGACAGTCAGGCAGACAGTGAATTTATAAGAAGATTGATGTATCTGAGTCATTTCTAGCATTACATTAGATACAAAGACCCTTTGTAAATGTTATTATAAAATTCTTACCATGAATTACAGTACCATTTTTGTGGTTAAAGAGTCACTATGACCCACCCAAGGTCATGGCGATTGACACAAACTTGAGTCATAAAATCAGAACGCTCTCTCTACTTTATGTGCCGAGACATTTAAAGTCTTCAGACCTGCATGTTGTCTTCATTCATAAATGGATCTCTCAAATCTGTATTCTCCATCTCAAGATGGCCAGTAAGAGTCTTTTAAGCCCCCCTCAGCTTAGACTATGGGTATATATAGTATTGGCTGCTAGAAAGTGATTTAACAACACAGCGCTTGTGCCATGGTGACTTATGGCCTATGGCCTGCCTGTTCAGTCAAAGAAGCAAGTGAGGAGATTATGATACAAAGTCATAAATTGTTGAGTATTTCTGAACTAAGCCCCACGGAAGTCCAAAGAGATATGGGGGTGTGGGGTTCTCAGGGATGGTAAAGAGGGCATTGAAGTTGAAAGATAAGTAGACATTTTTCACATTCATCAAGAAAGTAAGACTTTACCTAAGTGCATATTCGGGTGTTAGGTGCTAGGAATATTGTGATGAACTGAATGCATTGAGCAGCCACCCCAGGGTCAGACGGGGGAGGCAGGCATTCATCCAGTAAATGAATGGAAAATAAAATGATCATCAGTGTCTGACAGAGAGGTGCACTGTGCTGAGATGGTGTAATGTGTGTAGCTCCTAGGTGGGTTAGCATCTTCGAACTGATTAGTCTAGAGCAGACAGTTTACCATTCTTCTCTGTCATAGGGAACAGTAGCACCCAGTCACAAAGTTGTACATTGGATGCCACCCACTTTGGGCCAAGCATCTCATTCTGTGGTAGATGCATAGTGAGCACACAGCATCCGTGGCTGTTGTGAGTTTTGATCACTCATCAAATGCTTGGTCACGGCGCACCGTGCCTGAGCTGGTTAACTGGGAAACATGGTCCAGTTCTTCATAGTCCACTGGATGAGATGGATATTGAAAAACAACCAATCTATATGAATCACATAGCATCATGGAGAAAATCAGAAGTGAGGCTTTATTTTTTTTCAATCAGGGACCCTGAGCTCTGGTGCTTGAAAGCAAGGGAAACTTAAATGGGTGAAGCAGACCATTGCAGAGGGGAAATTAGGCCGTCGACAAGCTAGATAAGGCACTCAAGTAAAAAATGTTTTTAAACTTGAAAGTCATAGAAAACCATTGAAGCGTTGTGAAGTTGTAAATCTGATCGGATTGGACTTGAGAATGTTCCTTCTGGGGGGGCACGGGGTCGGGCGGGGGAGGCAGTTTGAGGAGCAGAGCCAGAGCTCAGATCTGAGAGTGGCTAATCATGGGAGGGAATGGATGGGGAGTCCTAACGCATCAGGAGAAGTGCAACCTGTGCCAGATAAGATTCTGTCTGTACCACTGTTCTTTACATAGCCAGTACCTCTGCTGTATCCAGGTACTGCTGGCTGATGTGATATACTAATCAAGGTACCCATGAAGTTAACTCTATAGTTAGCTGCTGTAAAGTAGGATTTAACTCAAGTTAAATGTAAGATGGGAAAATAAGATTTTAAATATTTTAACAGAAATAAATAAATATCCTTACTATAGTAATTAGCTTGATTTAACTGTCCCATAATGGATCACACCACCACCCTATAAAATATATAATTATTTGTCAATTCAAATTAAGATAAAAATACTATAAAATAAGTAAAAGTCAGCTAAAACATGTGAATGTTCTATGAGAGAGGATTATTGATGACAGATTATTGATGAATACAGAAACCACATCAGCTCTGACAGGTGACCTGTTGGTTGCAAGCAATGGCTCGTCCTTGATTATGGTTCAGGGCTCAGGTGGGGTTCCAGTGGGACTTGCAATCCCCTGAATGTGTTGGAGGATACAGAGTGAAGCTGAACAGGTCTTTGATCCACCTGTCACTTTCAGACAGCTCCTCTCCCATCAGATCATGCTCTTGGCACAGATAGGCCATGATCTCATTTTATGCCTTTTGTTTTTTATTTTTTCAACAGGTGGTAACAAACAGGGATACACAAGAAACTCTCCTCTGCATGGCCTGTGTGTTTGAAGTTTCGAATAGTGAACATGGAGCACAGCATCATATCTACAGGCTTGTAAAGGACTGAACCTGGTTATTTATATAGATAGAAATCTGTATATACACACACATATGTGCACACACACACTCTCTCCATTATCGAACGACTGACTGTAAACCTCACCACAGGTGATGCCCTGGCCCCCAGGTCACACCCTGACTTTTCTAGATCCTGTTTGAGTGAACTTATTATTTTTCCATGTGTTCTTGCTATCATTGTAGCTGTGAAAATGTGATGCAGTTTTTTTGTGTATTCCTCAGATCTGCAACCCACAATTCCTTGGGGAAGGTGAATCTTATCAGCCTAAGCCTCTCTCTCTGCAGACCTGTTTCCTGTTGTGGTAGAAAATAGTTCTGAGACAGAGGATTGGCCACGGGGCATTGACTGCCTTTATACAAATGTACTTAGTTCTTTTGTTTGTTTTTCCAACATAAAATTCTTGTATTAAGATACAAGTAAAATTAATCTTTAAATGTAAATTAGTACAAGAAAACTAAGATTCTTTAGACTTATCTTTGTAATTAATTAGGGTGGAAGTTATGGAAGAATGTAATTCACTAAATTATTTTTTAAATGAAATCTTTCTTTTTAAAACCAAATGTTAAACTATAGCCTTAAGAAATACTTGGTAGAAATATCCTAATGAGACAAAATTTTTACCTTCCCCCCTCAAGGTTAAACTAATATCTTAATTCATTAAACTGTTGAAACAGGTGTTGCAAAGGAAGAAATTGTCACCCCTTATCCTTAACATATATAGTATATTTAAAAATGTAAAATTGTATTGTACTAATGTGATAATTGATTATTTAATAAGAAAGAAAAGATGGCTCTTTTTGCAATAAGTAGATAATGCTGAAACAAATCTAAGCTTACAGTGTTATAGTCTTGTGTGTGCAGTTACATTTTATATGGTCAACCAAAATTTTTTTATGGAGAAGAGTTCACATTTGAACCACTGAAATTTCATAGCAAAAAATTTTAAATTGGCACGAATACTGCACTGTGAGTTGCAAAGGATGTAGAATCCTGTGGCTGGGAGAAAACTGTCATCATCTGGACAAGTAGAAGGCTCATCAGGCTTGGTCACTGCTCCCCAGACTGTCACTGTCGCAAGCCTCCTCACCAGCCTGTGGGTAGTTGGTTGCTGGTAACCCAACGTGCATGGGAAGCTCTCTGTTCCTGCATGTGTGGATATTCAGTTCTCTGAACTCCTGTTTCCTGTGGTTTGCTATTGCTCATCACCTCTCAATCTGCTTTATAGACATCGATCTATTTCCTCTGAGGGTGTCTCTTTCCTTGACATCTCTTCATAAGCCTCAGTGGCTCTTCATGTGCTCTCTCTCCGCACACCTCCCTCTCTGATCTTTTCAAGCAGACTCTTTCATTCAGGTAGTTCTATTTCCAAGAGAGATTTCACTGCTCTGATCTGAGTATTTCAAAGCATTGCCCAGCAGCGTTGGCCAGTCTGGGGTTACTTTCCTACGTGCTTTCTCACTGGGGAAGCAAAAAAGGTTACCCCTCCACTTCCCAGGGAAGGCAAGAGGAAAGCTAGAGTTTCCTTAGACTCACATGCACACACACACACACAGATAGGAATATGTGAACACAACAGAACATGACATAAGCTTTTTTTAAGTTTAAAAATCAAACAACATGGTGATTTGTGTGTGTGTGTGTATGTGCGCACCAAGACTATCAAGTAAAATCCTACTTATACTATATCCAGCTGACACACACCCCTTCTTTGTCCCAACATCTGCTCTGGATGTGCTTATATGGTATTCAGCTATTTGTGGTCTTCAGTGGCTGGGCGTGGCTGGCACGTAGCTAAAAGAACCACACTGGATTAACTCTTGTCCCCTTCCAGCTGCATCCCTGGTTCCTGGGAAGACCTGAGGAGAATGTGAAAGACTTCGTCATTAGCAATATGCCTCCCTTATGTAGTCCAGCCGGGCATTGTTCTCTTCAAGAGAACTGCCTTGGTTCCCTGAGTCCAAGCCAGCCCTCAAAGAATGGTTACCCTGGGTTTCTCCCGGTAGTTTTCAGATCATATGTTTAAAGATCTGTCTTGGGGATGACATTAGTTAGTTAGTCCCTTAGGAATGTTTCTTTAGCTTTGATTTCCTACTTCCTTCCTCCAGAGGAATGTCCTGTTGTCCTGAGACCAGGACCATATGAATGGGTATAAATGATCTCCTGTGGCTACAGGCCAGGCCATCCCAGAAGGTGATGGGGGAGAGGTCTACCACTCAGGAGTGGACTTGCCTCTCTATACCTCCCAAGCTCTGGGTGTTTATTTCTCAAGTACCACCTAGAGGGTAGTGGTTGTCAATGGGGAGGGTATGCTTTCTCAGAATTAGGATGTCTTTGTTGCCTTACTGCCTGCATCCTCTCCTTCCAAATGCCTTTCCCATGTGAGGGTTAGGAATGGACTCTGACTCACTTTTTGGTCTGAAAACAGCTATCAATTCTTTAATATATATATATTCAACCCCTCCCCCTAACTTGTTTCCATCCCATATCTCAACCCCTCCCAGCTTCCTGTTCCTTCTCGCCTTTAAAGAAACCACCATCTTATGGTTACCATCGCCATGATGAAACACCGTGACCAAAGAAACAAATTGGGGAGTGAAGGGTTTACTTGGCGTACATTTCTGCATCATAGTCCATCACCAAAGGAAGTCAGGGAAGGAACCCGAGATCAGGAATTAATGCAGAAACCCTGAAGAGGTGCCGCTTACTGTCTTGCTCCTCATGGCTTGTTTATCCTGCTTTCTTATAGAGTTCAAGATCAGCAGCCCAAGAATGACACCACCCACAATGGGCTGAGCCTTCCCCTCTCCATCACTAATTAAGAAAATGCCCTGCAGCCCCTTCCCTCTGCCCCCTTGAGACAGGGTTTCTCTTTGTAACAGCCCTGGCTGTCCTGGAACTCGCTCTGTAGACCAGGCTGGCCTGCCTCTGCCTCCTGAGTTGGAATTAAAGGCGTGTGCCCCCACCACCCAGCTCTACAGCCATTTCTTATGGAGATCTTTTCTCAATTGAGGTTCCCATCTCTCAGATGACTACAGCTTGTGTTAAGTTGATATAAAACTAGCCAGCACATCCACCATGGCAAATTCATGCTACCTATATACTCAAGGGTGTACAGACATCCACTGGAACCACACTCTTAAATATCAACTGTCAGTAGCTCCTCAGCCTTGGGATGGAGGCTCATGAGCCCCTCCCAGCCTCACTCAGTGCTGGAATTTGACCAGCTTGTTCTCACGGCCACTGTGAGTTGATGAGATGACCCTTTTATGTCCTAAAGACACTGTTTTGCTCTAGCACCCCCTGCCACACCTCCTGCTCTCCCAGTCTTTCCACTCTGTCTTTAGTGAGTCTTCTGGAGTGTCCCTGTCTAGTCAATACTCAGTTATCCCAGACTCGCTTTATCTCTCACATGAAGGCTTTGGGTGGGATTGTGTCCAATCCTTCTCGGTTCCTTCTCCCCTCTTAGAACTCCCTAGACCTTAAGGATGCCCTTGCCAAGTCCTGTCCTCTCTCTTCCCTCAGCCCTCCCTTCTTAGTGTTGTCTCACAGTGACTCTAGGACAGCTCTGTCAGGGACATATGTAGACATCTTGCTCACTCACCACATAGTTTAGAAGCCATCTTTTCAATGAAAGAGACCTACATATCCTGAGACTCCCCCACAGTCCAGCCAACTAGAGGGAGGGACATTTTAGCTAGTTCACTGGCCATTGCCCTGTGCGCTGTCAGAGAATTTTAGAATCCGTGGCCACTTTCACAGTTGTTGCAACTCATTGCGCAAGATTCAACCTTAGGTGAAAATGGCTGCCTTTTCTCTTACTTGTCGTTAGCATATTGGTAACCAGTTTTTCTCCACTCGTCCTGTGAAAGCTTCTCTCCTATCAGCCTCTTTTGCTGGGGGAAGGGGGTCAGGAAGAGCCAGGTGGATGTAACTCTTCAGCATCCTCCCCCCTCCTGTACAGCTACTATTTCTTTCCTGCTGCCCTTTCATCTCTTGGAAAGCTGGGTACAGCTAGCCAGTACCCTCCCTGTAGCCATTAAAGAGCATTTCTGTTTTGTCCTATAGCCCTTACCTTACTGGGGCTTAAAAAGAGACCCCCCCCCACAATTTGGTTCTCACAAATGCCCACTCTCTTTCTCGTCCTTTAGTTGTTGGGGTTGTTGGGGTGTGTTTCTCTTCACTGCTTCATGCCAACTGTTGTGTCTCTTTTGGCTTTAGGGGTGGAGTGGACCTGGATCTGTTCAGGAAGGTGGCTCATATTCAAACCAAAAGAGAACACAGTTCATTCCCCTTCACACAGGGTGAGAGGTGCCTGGTCTAGAGCCTCCCGGCTAGTTAGTCACAGACAAGGGTGAGGGCTTCTCTTTCTTCTTCAGCCTCTTCTTGGTGGAAGCCATCTTTCCTTGGTGCTCTGTGCTTAAGTGATCCCTGAGAATGCATGGGCAGGGTCACATCAGATCCCCTGTAGCTGTCCGGGGACCACGAGCAGATGGCAAGTCTGATGCGTCTCTATACCTCCTCGGAGGACAGTTCTCCAGCCGCAGGCTTTGAGTCAAATTTCTGTTTGCCACCCATCCCAGCAGCAAAGTCCTGCTCACACACCAGCCAAAACAGAACCTTTGGTGTTAAAATTCCTCAAAGGACTTTTAGATCCAGGTCTTCATTAGGCTTCGATACATGGTGGCGTTAGCCAGTGTTTTTATACAACCGTAAATATTGAAGTCACATGACGGTCAGTTTTACAAACCAGGTACCTGTAATTTGTATACTTTTTGTATCTGCTCTGGTATACCACACATGTCCTAAGGAAGGGTAGAGTAACTGTGTGTCGGGGTCCTCACCTGTGACATTAGGAGGATGCACGAGTTGCTGACTTCTCTGTTGATGTCACGTGGTAGGGCGTCGGTGTGACAGGCGGCCTGGGAACCGTGAGCCCTTTTGTACGCTGGAAGCATTTCTCTTACTACTGTTACTTTTCGTTTCCTTTAAGGGAGTTTTCACTTCCCAGCTGCCAAAGCCTCCCAGTGAAGCAGTGCCTTAGTACTACCTTAGTAGCCGCCAGCCTTTGCTCAAGCCTCTTCTTGGTGTCCATTTGCTAATTGGCCCAGTATCTGAAGCAGGACAAGCCAAATCGTGCTTATTTTTGTTTCAAAAGCCCGTTTTTAAATCCAGCTCTACAGGAAGCTGAGGACTTGGTTTCAGACAAGCCAAATCGGAACCCAAGTCCATCCCTTGACCATGCTCTCACATCCGCATCCATACCAAAACTAAAGGCTGCCACCCCGCAGTTTATTATGAAGAGTGAATTGTACTTTTCATTGATGCCTTTTTAAATTCATGACCAAATACTTAGCTATTTGTGAATCTTCTGCACTCCTGCATGAAAGTGCCTTTGGCTCGAGATTCCAGCTTAGAAAGTGCCACCGTAATAACGACAATTTGTAGAGAGACCAAAAATATTTTGAGATCACCATAATGCCTTTGGTTAACCGGGATGAGTAACCAATCACAGGCCTCTATTCACGAGAGCACCGCGTGGTCCCTGCCTGCTGTGAGTCTGCCTGCCAGTGGGGACCCCACCACCACTCACCTATAGCACAGTGCGGCAGCGGGGAACCCCGCAAACTGTTGTGTCTGTGTGTGCCAACTCCCCCGCCCCCCACTGCCCGGGATGTCCATCAACTCGTCACCCAGCTCTGCATCCCTGGGAAGGAACTCGCGCACAAGCACCCGAATCCCAGCCAGTGGACAGACACCACGGCTTCGCCTTCCCCATGTGTCCATGTCCAGTCTGTGGAGACTCGTCCACTGGGACGACAGTGCGCACTTGCCAGCTTTACACAGCGATACCGTTCAGTTGTTGGAAGCCTCGAATTGAGATGACAGTGCAGAACAAAAATTAAAAATGGGTTCATTAGGGTCATTGCAGTCGAAGTGTCTCTGGGCAGATTTTCTGGCTCCGGATGTCCGAATGTGCTGTGAGAGGCTTCCAAAGAGCACAACATTTGCAATTTGGCATTTTCAAGAATGTTCTAGTCCTCAGACAGCCAACTCTTTGAAGTATGTGTCAGCTTAGAGTAAAATCTTTGTGCATCTGGAAAACCCTACAGTAAGGAAAAGGACAACGGAGGCAAAAAGGAGCCAGGAAAAAAAAAATAGTTTGCTTGGTTTTTTTTCTTCTCTTTCTTTTTCTTTTTCCTTTTTTTTTTTCCAGTTCTTTGCTGATGTAAGTGTAAAAGTAATGACAGATAACTTTGGAAGTTAGCCTCGAAACACTACCACATGTGTTCTCTCTGTCCTTCCCTGGTGTCTAAGAAGCAGCCACTCTGGGCTCTGAAATCACAGAAGTGATTTGTATCCACCCCAAGTTCTATAAAAGTCCTGTTTGTTTTGTTTTTAAAGAAAAACAACTATCAAATAGAAAGGAGAATTCCTTAGTACAGGTTAGAGTTAGTTGTCTGGTGTCTTGGACTCCTCCCTAGCAGGAACACACCACAACTTGAAGAAATGAGTCAAACGTGTTACCTTGTGCCTCCTCCTAGTCATTGCTGTCTTGTTTGGCGGTAGTTGTCTCTCCTAAACTCTTGCTTATATCCTTAAAAATGAAGGTTTTGTGTTTTAAATGTACTGCATTGCAAAGGGTAGGCCTCACTGAAGTCATGCACCGTTGACTAAGATATCTGTATTTATTGCGCCTTCCTTACCTGTTTTTTCTGTGAATCTGCATTGGGTCCCTGTGCCCCACACTACATCCTTTTAGGTAGAAGCAGCATTTGTGTGTGTCCCCACCCTTGTTCGTGGCCATAGGGTCAGATCCCACTAGGCTGCAGCCTTGCTCAGCCTGGCCCTTGTTGGTTTTCACTGTGGACATTCTATTTCCCCTCCTTCTTAGAAAGGTGGGCAGAATCCACACGTCCATCATTTTGGAAAACCTGTCCATGAGGTTTGTGTTTTTATTTTTCAAATTAATTGTTTTCTGTGATTAGTTTCATTGTGTAAAATTGATATTAACTGCATTTCTTTAAAAACAATGTATGTCTCCTGTTACCTCCTTGAAAGATCAACTTCTCTAGGCCTTTTTCAGTGGGCTATGACTTCAGACAAGGAAAAAAAAAACAGTAAAAACAAAAACAGTACGTGCCTGAAAAATGACAAAAAAAATTTTTTTTTGGTGACGTTTAAAAAACCTGAAAAGCCTTGACTTCTTTGATACGCTCGAATTTTATGAAAATTGGTTTTTGCCTCGTGTGTTCGTTCCCGTTCTAAGCGACTTTATGGCTTCTCTGTTGTCTCTTGTGTAAAGTGTATAGGATGGGCTTGTGGCGTAAGCGTTTAATCTGGTCAGTGGTTCCTTTGATATTGTACTGCTACTGGATCTGGATCTGACGGAACCTGAGCCTTTGGGTGACTGGGTCCTCTTTGGGGAGACCATGGAGAAAGAGGGTAGAGGGGCTTATCCACATTTTCTTAAACTGTTTGCAGAAACTTTCAAAAGGCATTTGGCTAAAGCTCCCAGCAGTACAGTATTCTTGTATTCGTTAACGTTTGTGTTTAGGTACTGGTACCTTTTTGTTTAAAAATGTTGTAAGTGTTGGCTTTAAAGTGAATTTATCTTTAGTATGATAGTTATATGAAAATTATAGGGTTTGTGTGCAGAGAATTTTTTTATAAAGTGCTTTGTAAAAAAATGTATTCTAGCTTTCGCGGTACATATGTGTGATAACTTTAATATCCATGACAGTTAAGTGCAATTATTTCTTCACTCTAAAAATGCTATTTTTGTGCCCGTTCCTGCAGGTGTTTTCATGTCTTTGCAAAGTGACACATTTTGATGCCTTCTTGATAAAGTGGTAGACATTTTGTAGCTTTCTAGAAACTTTGTATCCATACAGTATCAATGAAAAAATAAAGAAAATGAAAGTGTGGGTCACCTTTCTTGTCTGCAGAAGTCTGTGTTGTTGAGAGTGGAATCCGCCTTCTTTTGTTTTAAATTACATTGCTTTGTTGGGATGGGAAGTCCACAACAGCCAGGGGCATGCCCAATCCTCTTCTTCCACCATGTAAGTATGGATGATTGAACTTGGGTCATCAGGCTTGGCAGCTAGTACCTCTACCCATGGGGTCATCTTGCTCTGTGTGGGGCTGGGGTTATATGAAAGAGGAAGGGGAGCGGGTTGGCAATGTGGTTGTGTCTACTGTGCCTGATCACTCGAGCTTTAGGTGTGCCATACAGGGTTTCTTCAACACCCACGAGTTCAGTTGGCCTTCAGCCTGTCTGTCTTTGGTGCTTTGTTAAAATTGACAGAAGTGGGCCGGCAGATGGAGCTCAGTTGATAGAATGCTTGCCTAGCACAAAACAGAGCCTTATTGGTCCTCAGCATGCCTTTGATCCCAGCACCCCACCCTTGAGGTAGAGATGGGAGGATCGGGAGTTCAAAGCCACCCTCAGCCACATACTTAGTTTGAAGCCAACTTCGGCTATATGAGACCCTATTGCTAAAATCCAAAGTTTGTGGAATAGCTTAGCTTGTCTGTGGATTCCATACACGCCCTGAGATGCCATGTCATATCCTGTGAATCACAACTCGTATGTTGTTAACTTACTGTGTGCATGTCAGGGACTAGGGACTGGCAGTGCAGCAATAAATGCACTGTGAGCCTCCTGCTTGGTGCTCGTGTTCTCGCAGCTGGTTGCATGTTGAGTCATGAGCTCCAGCCCCAGCAGCACTGGTTCCTGTGTGACAGGAGGTCCCACAGCTGCGTGGTGAGTGGTGAGTCAGGCACTGTGTCCCTTGTGTTGGCATAACCATTTTGCGCTTTTGTGCAATGTCACAGTCCCAGTGATATTTTTGTGCAATGTCACAGTCCCAGTGACATTGCTTCCCGAGACTCAGAAAGGCTAGCTCGTCATGACTGACAAGGGGTAGAACCTTATTTAGGTTCATTCAGCCTGACGCTTGGGCCTGATCTCTTGGCCTCTTCACCTTGGTTGACTAGAGACAGTGGAAGCATCTCAAGGCTAGGAGGAAATGTGAGTGCACTGAGGGACATCACTGAACTGTGATGGCTGGAACAATAGGAGCCCTCAGCTTGTGAGCTAGGCCTCAGGGGGTCTTGCTTCTCTATTTCTGCCTAGAGCCTAGGGTACTAGAAGTACATTTCTTTACTGAGGAGTGGGCTTGTATTTACCTGTTCGTGTATTTTCATGGGTGCTGTGATCTGGTGCCGAGTGGAGGAGAGGCCCATGGAAGCTTTTTGTCTTAAGTGAGACCCTTCCCTATTTCTGTTAGTCCATACACTCTTGAAGTAAAGGAGTTCTTCTTCTTCTTTTTTTTTTTTTTGGTTTTTCAAGACGGGGTTTCATGGTTTCTCTCTAGCTTTGGAGCCTGTCCTAGAACTGCCTTTTGCAGCCCAGGCTCGCCTCAAACCCAGAGAGATCCATCTGCCTCTGCCTCCTGAATGCTGGGATTAAAGGCGTGCACCACCACCGCCTGGCTGAAGTAAAGGAGTTCTTGACAACTTTTCTGTGATTTAGACCTAAGGAAGTCATAGGCCTTACTTAAGGCTGGTAGGTATGTCACAGGCATGTCCACTACAAGTGCTTTTAACCACTGAGCACTCCTGTTCCAAAGCCTAGCACTTGGCATACATATGTCAGAAGCATTCTTTGTTAGTGCTGGAGGTTTTGGTGGAGTTTGCAAGGAGTGAGGCACCAGGAAGACAAACACCCGAGCATGAGGGTTTTCAGGGAGCATGGGGGAGGGTGACTAAGATATGAGGGGACTAGCAACTTGGCTGGGAATTCTGATGCTTTCTTGCTGCCACACTGCCTCAGGGTACTAAGGGACACAAGTAGAAAGCCGAATTATCTCTTGTGTGAGCCCGGAGTGACCAAGGAAACCCAATCAAAACCCATAGTGGGAAATTGTAAATCTTAACACAGAGACATCTTCTGTCCAATGCCTGTTCATCAGATATCTCAGTTGTCATGACAGCAAGTAGGCCACTGACCGCCTGGCTCTTAAGCAAATGTTTTCATTCACTTTAACCTCCAAGAACCTAAGACTTAACATTTGTGCTGTGCAGTATTGATAAGGAACCAAATAAAACCTACAGGAAGAGTGGAGCTAACAAATGCAGCTGGCAAGAAGGCTCAGTGGGTGAAAGCACCAGCTTCCAAGCCAAACAGCTTGAGTTCAATCCCCAGGGCTCATAGGTTGGAAGGAGAGAGTGGATTCCCACTAGTCAGTATACAATGTAATAAAAGAAAGAGAGAGAGAGAGAGAAAAGAAAGAAAAAGGTGCCAGCAAACAAAACTTCAAAAGGAAACTGGTGTACCCTTATTAATCTCCAGGTAATCTCACTAGAGCCAATGGGAATTACTTCATAGTTGGTACAAGTTTGGATTGATGCAGAATAAAATGCAAGACTAATGTATGCCCATTAACACAGCTACAGGGTAAAAAGTGATAATGACACTGGGTTGTAAACATTCAGTTATAAGACACGTACAACACAGGATTTGAACATCAGAATCTGATGATTACGTTCTAATTCACTAAGTGTAAAACTATGGACCGCACAATTGGAGGCTAGAAGATGTTTTCAAGAACATGCAGAATGTTTAAGAATATTGCAGTCAGGAAACTGGTCAGTGCAAAGTGACCCAATGTCCAAAGTCTTATTGGGACACAGCTGTCCCTGTTAGCCTGTTGCTGTGGCTGCTTTCAGCTGTCATCCTCAGGTACGTTTACCTCCTTTGAAATCCTAGTTCTTGGTCCTAAAGTTAGATGCTGAAGCCAGATGAGTGGCCCTGGAGTCCCAGAGATCCTCCTGTCAACACTGCCTCAGTGCTGGGATTACAAATGTATCCTCCCATGCCTATCTACAATGTGAGTTCTTGGGGTCAAACTCAGGTCTTTCTAACAAACTGAACAATACCTTCCAGCCCTAGGAGTGAGTGGTGATTGTGATTGCTTGCAGCAGCTGAACATGCTCTCCCAGTAAACATCACTGAAGCACTCAACAGCACCTTCCATGGCTGCTTTGCTTCCTTGCCCCTGGCTTGCCCTGTGGGCTGCATCCCTCACCCCTGACTTGCCCTGTCTACTTTGCGTTTCCCCGCTCTCTGTGGGCTGCATCCCTTGCTCGCGTTTCCCTGTTGCCTCTGACAGCCACCAGAGCGCTAATGTCTCCACACAGTTTCACGTCGCTCCTCTTCACCCCAGTTTCTCAGCAGAGTTGATTCCTATGTGCTGTGGTTTAATGCAGGGTCCAGACCTTTGAGGCTTACGGTAAGTGGGCACCCGGCTTCCATCATTCACCCCAGGAGTGCGGTCCCGGAACTTTCAGAGCCCGGCCGTGTTTACTCTCCACCATAGTTTCCTTCAAACAGCAAGGGGCTTCCCAGAATCACATCAGAACTAGCACCTCGTTTCCTTTGGGATAGGAAATCCTGAATTGTAGAAAGGCGCCGGGTATACCAAAGTGCTTTCTGTAATTAGCTCCAAGGCAAGTTCTCAGGATTTGCTCCAAGTTCTCCAAAACTAAAATCTCCCAGTTCCTGCTGAGAGGCATTCAGGTTGGGCAGATGCTGTGGCTCTTACTGGTCCCGCCCTCTAGAAGCAAGGATCCAGCTTTCCTCACTGGACTATACTGAGGATTTATTTATCTTTAATCTAGATATGGTGCAAGAAACTTTGGCAGATCTTAGGGAGGTGTTCTAAATTTAAGTGTGCACTTAATAACTGTGCCTTATTGAACATGAGACAAAAATAAGAAAGTGTCCCAAATTAAATTCATACATTTCTCCCTGTCATGAATGAAGCAAGCCAATACGAAGAAATATGCAGACATTTTATATTAGTGAGCATGCTTGTGTATACAACATATCCCCAGATTTTCAAATTTAAGGAAACGATTTGAAAACTATTTTCTTACAAATTAGGCAAATTTCTATATGTCAGAGGATTGCTATAATAATAGTCCCTCTCTGGCCTTAATGCAATAGAAAAGGATTGCTATAATAGTCTCTGGCCCTAATACAGTAGAGGTAAAAATCAATATAGGAAGAATTTTTAAAGAAGGCTATATATGACTCAGGATGAATAAACAATTTAATTCATAAAAATTAGCCATGGAAATTAAATTAGCCTTAGAGTAAGAAGTGAGTGTGATGGCTTATAGTACTCAGGAGGCTAAGGCAGTAGGATTGCTGTGGATCAGAGGCCAATCTTGGCTACACGAGTATGAGACCCTAGCAAAAATAAAGAAAACACCACGTATTATATAGACTACCCCTAAATTAGTCTCCAGAGGTGTTATGGAATATTACTTTAATTATGTAAAGATGTGTTACATTTTCTTTTGCTGCATTTGTTTAATGATGTAAAGATGTGTTCCCTTACCTGCCTCAGGCACCTAATAATTCTACTAAAAAGCTCAACAGCCAATAGCTAGGTAGTAGAGAGATAGGTGGGGCTGTCAGACAGAGAGAATAAATAGGAGAGGAATCTAGGCTTGAGAGAAGAGAGAATAAAGGAGAAAGAGAAGGAGATACTCAGGGCCAGCCAGTCAGACAGACACAGAAGAAGAAAGAAAAATAGGACATATAGAATGAAAGAAAGGTTAAAAAACCACAAGGCAAAACATAGATGAAGAGAAACAGATGAAATAAGTTATAAGAGCTAGTTGGACAAGCATAAGGTTGAGCATTCATAATTAATATTAAGGCTCTGCATCATGATTTGGGGGTTTGATGGTCTGAGAAAGCCTGGTACAAGGATTCATGCATTCTAACACTCCTAGAACATGGTATAAGAAAGGGAGGTTAATGTTGAGCCAGACATTCATTTCCCAAAGTTAAAGAATGAAAAAATTCAATAGATAGGGAGGGAGGGCTGGATGGGAGAACCTCCTGATGGCTTTTACAAACTAAGTAGGAAACAAACAACAACAAAGTTTAAACTTGACTCTTCAGTGTACAGAAAAATCTTCAGAACACTGGCAGTTTGGAAGAGTACCAAAAATAACAACAGGAAAATGGAACATCACTACAGCACTTAGAGGAGATTCATGAAAATATGATAGATGATAAAAACATACTATTACAACATTTTTATGCAACAAAATTTAAAATACAGATAAAAGTTAACGTTCAGAAAACAATAGGTAACTTCAGAAAATTGTCTTATGACAGTGGTGACCTTACAGTCACCAAAGAGAACGAAACAGTAGCTCCTAATGGTAACGCACAAACCCAGGGAACAAAATCCTGCACTCTTATGCACAAGATTCTAGCGTGCCTAAGTCTTCTAGAATGCAGAGTTGGAATGAAAAGTGGAGCTGCTAAATATAGAAGGAGATGCGAGTTCAGGGCCGAATGAACAAGAGGGCCGCTGAAGCTAATTAATAGAAACCACTGGAACTGCTGTGTCACAGTCATTGAGATGCCCAGGTCGTTTATCTTACTCAAAACATGTAGGAGCCGGAGTATTTTAGATTCTTAAGTGTTTGGAGATGGGCTGCAGTCTAAACAGGATGAACTTTTGTTTCATGTGCATTTTCTCACATCATTTGGGAGTAAATTTGCACACTTTTAATGCAGCTGCATGTTGGCCAGATGTGGAGTTTCTCCCTTGCAGCCTAATGTCAGTACCTGGGAAGTTTCATTGATTAGAATATTGGGGTGTTGGGACTTTACACTGCGGTTACTCGCCTGAGGTCACTCAGTGTGTGTGTGTGATTTGTGGCATTTGGGCTTTTCTGGAACTATTGCAAGGAGGGAGGAGATCTTTTAGTTACCAATGGAAGAGAGAAAAGGAGCAGTTGGCCTCTGAGGTGAGGCCCCACCTCGTGGTTCTCACTTAGTACTGTTCTTCCAATGGGGCTATTACTGCTTGTCCGTCTCTGCCACAGCATCTGCTGTGTAGTAGCTATTAAAGAATTCAGGGGCGTGGCCTGAGATGGGAGTTATGAAAAGTGGAAAGGTAACCTAGGAAGTGTAGGGTGCCAATCCTACAGCAGGGAAAAAGGACGTCTGAGATGGTACACAAGATGGGTTTTTCAAATATGCTCCTGCGGTGTTTGAGATGAATGCTGTGTACTCCCAAGGGCAGTGTGTCAAGGGAGACCATAGGTCAATCCCACTCAGGAGCATAAACGGGTCAAATACCAGCAAGTTGAGTATAGCAGGGCAGACATAATGTGTGACAGACAAGATGGACCCTGTTCCAAGGATGCAAACTTGGTTTAACATAAGAAAATCATCCCATATAATTCTCGCTGAAGACAAAAGGAGCAAAACCACATGAAGAGATGGAGACAGGTGCATCCAGTAGCATCCAGTGTCTCTGGACAGAAAGTCTGTGTGTCTCCCAACCCTGTCAAATTCCCATGTTGATGCTCTAATCCTCAATGTGAGACAGATCCTTAGGGAGGTAACTACAGTTGCCTGGGATATAGGATCCCCACTAAGGGGCTTAGGGTCTTTACAAGATTAGTGCCCTCTGCTTTCCTCCAGACACGGTCACAGCAAAAAGGAAGCCATCTGCAGATTAGGAAGGCTGTCATGGCAGACAGAATCTGCAGCACCGTGGCTGTAGACCTGGAAATGTGAAGAGTAAATGGGTTTTGTTTAATTTTGTTTAACACTAAACACTCATTCTTTAAAAATTATTATTCTTACTGAAAGATCAGCTGGGCGGTGGTGGCACATGCCTTTAATCCAAGCACTCGGGAGATAGAGGTGGACAAATCTCTGAGTTTGAGGCCAGCCTGGTCTACAGAGTGAGTTCCAGGACAGCTAAGGATACAGAGAAACCTTGAAAAACCAATTTGTTGGAAGAAGGGCATTTTTTGGTTCCCAGCCACCCGGCTCACTTAGATCTGAAATAATCACACAGAAACTGTATTCATTAAATCACTGCTTGGCCCATTAG